>CAUYRT010049676.1:0-13005 GCA_963574885.1 Lepilemur ruficaudatus
TTGAGGTTGCTGTGAGCTAGGCTGAAGCCATGGCACTCTACAGCCCGGGCAACAGAAGTGAGATTCTGTCTCAAAAAAAAAAAAAAAAAAAAGTTGGAAAAAGCCTTGTCCAATCGTAGAGGAGTAGCTATTAATAAGTAATGATCAGTACATATGATGAAACAGTATGTGCTCATTAAAATGCCTTCATGGACCTGCACATTTGTAGCCTTGAAAGACTACTCACGATGTATATTCATAAAAACCATGTTCCCAAACAGTATAATATGTTCAATATGCTTTCATTTTGACAGTTATATATATATATATATTTATATATATGAGACAAAAATATATTGGTTATCTCTGAGCGGTGGACCTGAAGGTGATTTTTCTTCCTTTTTGCTTAGTTTTCCCCTAAATTTTCTGCAATAAATATAAATGAGTCGGATATTAAAAATGAAATGTAAATACAGATAAATAAGATCTAGACTATACTCTGGAGATGGGGGTTAGACAGGTGTGAAATAAAGGGAAAAGCACATCCAATTCCAGGGACCAATATCCCTGGAGGAGAAATCGGTGCCCAGCCATCCTCGTAGGAAATGAGAGCCCATCAAACACGGAAGGAAATCCTATCCGCTGACTGTAATCAGCTTAGCGTTCATTCAGTGCACTCAAGGCTGAGCCTGCTGGGTGCAGGGATAATGGGATTAGAAACACAAAATTGATTTCATGATGGCAGGATCTTCAGGGCTGTCAATCCGGTGGAGATCAACTGCTCTGCCCCAGGCCTCCATGCCAGTGCCCACCTCCTCTGCACAGGGGTGTCTGTCCCCCAGGAGGATGGAGGGGTGGCAGAGCCTCCTCCCCTGTGACCCTTTTCTTGTCAGTCCCCATTCAGGGAGTTCTTTCTCACACTGAGTTAAATTTTCTGCCACCATTATTATAAATATAATAATTTTATTGTTCTCCTCTCATTACAGAGCACTTGAAAGATATGAAAAATAGATACTTGGAATAAATATGAACTAGAAGGAAGAAAAATATCACCAATAAGCCCACACTGTGGAAATATAACGCACTCATGCTTCTGTATTTTTTTCTCTGCACTTCAATTCATATATAGGCATAATGGCATCACCCACTTCCTCCCTTGGGCTCTTCATCTCTTCATCTACCGTCAAGAATAAAGATGGTAGATGAACTTTATTCTTCATCTACCATCAAGAATAAAGTTTCTTGGCCGGGCGAGGCCTGTAATCCTAGCATTCTAGGAGGCCGAGGTGGGCGGATTGCTCAAAGGTCAGGAGTTCGAACACAGCCTGAGCAAGAGCGAGACTCCATCTCTACTAAAAAAATACAAAGAAATTAATTGGTCAACTAAAAATATATAGAAAAAATTAGCCGGGCATGGTGGCGCATGCCTGTAGTCCCAGCTACTTGGGAGGCTGAGGCAGAAGGACTGCTTGAGCCCAGGAGTTTGAGGTTGCCATGAGCTAGGCTGACGCCACGGCACTCTAGCAACAGAGTGAGACTCTTATCTCAAAAAAAAAAAAAAAATAATTCAAGATGGATAAAAGACTTAGATCGAAGCTATAAAACCATAAGAATTCTAGAGGAAAATGTAGGAAAAATTCTTCTAGATATTGGCCTAGGCAAAGAATTTATGACTAAGACCCCAACGGCAATCACACAACAACAAAAATTAATAAATGGAATTTGATTAAACTAAAAAGCTTCCACACTGCTAAGGAAAACAATCGACAGAGCAAACAGACAACCTACAGAATGGGAGAAAATATTTGCAAGCTACACATGTGATAAAGGGATAATAACCAAAATTTACAAACAACTCAAGCAAACTAGCGAGGAAAACAACCAAACAACTCTATTAAAAACTGCACAAAAGACATGAACAGAAGCTTCTCAAAAGAAAGACAAATGGCCAATAAACATATGAAAAAATACTCAACGTCACTAATCATCAGGGAAATGCAAATTAAAACCACAGGGAGATATTACCTTACCCCAGTCAGAATGGCTTTTATTAAAAAGTCCAAAAACAAGAGATGCTGGAGTGGATACAGAAAGGAACGCTTATACACTGTTGGTGGGACTGCAAATTAGTACAACCTCTATGGAAAACAGTATGGAGATTCCTCAGAGAACTAAATGTAGACCTACCATTGGATCCAGCAAGCCCACTATTGGGTATTTACCCAAAGGAAAAGAAGACCTTTCATCAAAAAGACACCTGCATTCGAATGTTTACTGCAGCACAATTCACAATTGCAAAGATGTGGAATCAACCCAAGTGCCCATCAATTCATGAGTAAATTAATACAATGTGGTATATGTACACCATGGAGTACTACTCAGCCATAAAAAAGATGAATTAATACCTTTTGCAACAATCTGGATTCTAGATGGACCTGGAGATCATTCTCCTAAGCAAAGAATCTCAAGAATGGAAAAACAGGCCGAGCGCAGTGGCTCACGCCTGTAATCCTAGCACTCTGGGAGGCCGAGGCGGGTGGATCGCTCAAGGTTAGGAGTTCGAAACCAGCCTGAGCAAGAGCGAGACCCTGTCTCTACTATAAATAGAAAGAAATTAATTGGCCAACTAAAAATATATATATATAAAAAAAATTAGCCGGGCATGGTGGCGCATGCCTGTAGTCCCAGCTGCCTGGGAGGCTGAGGCAGGAGGATCGCTTGAGCCCAGGAGTTTGAGGTTGCTGTGAGCTAGGCTGACGCCACGGCACTCACTCTAGCCTGGGCAAGAGAGTGAGACTCTGTCTCAAAAAAAATAAAAAATAAAAAAAAATGGAAAAACAAACACCACATGTACTCACTGTTATATTGGAACTAACCATGAGCACATGTGTGCACAGAGGGAAGGAAAACTCAGTGGAAAGCAACCAGGGGGGAGAGGGAAGGAGGAGAGAGGAAAAAAACCAACAAAATGGGTACTGTGAACATCATTCGGGTGACAGGTACAACTACAGCCCAGACCCAAGTGTTACAAAAATGATCCATGTAACCTAAAACATGCATACCCCCCTCAATATTTTGAAATTAAGGAAAAAAAGGATAGATAAGACACTGGTTACAGTGGCTGCCTCTGCAGGGAAACTGGGGTGGGCATGGAGGGAGCTCACTGGGGCACTGTGTGCCGTGCTCTTGCGGGCTGAATTGTTTAGTGTGCTGACATTTCCACTGGCTCCTCCAGACACTCTCCCTGCTCTCCCTGACGCTCTGTGTCCAAAGGTGGACGTGGAGGCGCTCCCGGGCCCTCTGCTTGCATCTGCCCAAGGGAAGGCACCAGAAGGAACTGGAGAGCAGAGAGTGGCGTGAGGCCGAGGTTTTCACTGCCTGGCTTCCTCTGGGTGACATTGCCGGAGGTTGGCCGTGCCCTCAACAAGAGGCCCCCACCCCTCACCTTGTCGGATGGGCTCCCCACACACCCACACAGCTCTTCTCTCCAGGCTCCAGGACAGGCTTCTGGAATAACCCCCTCTCCTTGCCCTTCAGGTCTGGGCTGGTGAGGACCCCCACCCCTGCTCACATCTTCATTAAACCCTCCGCAAACTGCCCAGGTGGGAGCATCCTCGGCTTCCTGCTGGGACTCTGATGGATATGACACACTATGCATTACTTTTGCAAAAACATTAGAAAATGATTTTTAGGAAGTGAGGCAGATATAGCATATATCGTCACAATGAACTATTTAACCAGGAACTCAACCGAGTGAAAGTGGAGGAGCGTGTCTTACTTGTTCATTAACATCATCCATCCAGAGGCGTAACGTTTTCCGAATCGTTGGGTAGTTGTTTCTGCCGCCCGTCTGTGGTTTCAGCAGGCCGGCTTTCTCCAGGTTGGACAAGGTCAAGATGTGCTCATAGCCGTATGTCTGTAAGAGAAGTCGTTCGGCCTTGATGTCAGATCAGATCAGGAAAAGGGTTTCTGCGATTTTAAAAAAAGGGCACTTCCAACAAATCAATTTGATCTGTACTCCAGGGTGTGTTCCCAAAGTCCAGCAATGACTGTCAACGGGCACAGGGGACAGGGGAGAGGATGACATTTGTCCTAAAGTTGCTTGCTCATTTCTATCAATCCAGCACTTCATCTCAAAGAGGGATTTACAACTTTTACTTTTAAGTCAGCATTTATGGATCTCACCTAAGTGGGCATCAAATAAGTGATAGTAAATTTATAGATGGGATATAATTAGCTCTAAAAAAGAATGAGGTATAACTATACCTCAAAAAGAAAGACCTTTTGGATATATTAAGGTTAAAACCTAATAATAGAATACTATATATAGGATTTATTTCTGACAAAAAAGCAACTAGTCAAGAACAGTAGCCAACGCTCATGTCATACTCTATCCTAGCGGGCACTGTTCTGGTCCTAAGCACTTTGGAGACATTCACTCAGCCGTCCTGACTGTCACCCGCAAGGTAGGTACTGTTATCTCCTCCATGTCAGAGAGATGTTTAAACAACATGCCCAAGGTCGCATGGAGCAGAGCTGAAACCTGGATCCGTCAGTCTCGCTCCCCAGTCTCTGTACGTAAATATCCTCTGTATATACACACAAGGAAGGGGGTCTGGGAGGAAGGAAAGTAACTGCTGACAGTGGTGACATCTGGGGAAGGAAATGGGGACAAATAGGGTAGAGGGAAAGTCCACATTTTGCTCCATATACTTCTGTGTTATTTGAATCTTTTTTTTTTTTTTTAAGAGACAGTCTCACTATGTCACCCAGGCTGGTCTTGAATTCCTGGACTCAAGCGATCCTCCCACCTCAGCCTCCCCAGTAGCTGGGACTACAGGCGTAGCTGGGACTACAGGCGTAGCTGGGACTACAGGCGTATCTGGCACTACAGGTGTGTGGCACTGTACCTAGCATTATTTGAATTGCATGAGAATGCATACTTAAAAAAAGACAAAAACCATTAATGAGCACTTAATTTTAATAATAACGTACTTAATTAGTAACAACATTTACTCTTACATTTTCAAACAGGGGAGACATTTTTAGACAGAGGAGAGAATTTTTAAAGTGACAGTGGGTTTTTCCTTATTATAAAGTCATACAGGCTTAAATTAAACAAGCCTGTTAAGGCACTGTTATCAGAAATTTGCAGAAAGTTCTATTCCTCCATTGCATAAGTGCCTAATTAGGAACATGGGTGCTAGACCCAAGTTGCCTGGATTTTAGCACTGGTTCTGCCACTTACCAGCTGAGTGACCTTGGGTAAGTTACCTAACTGGTCTGTGCCTCAGGTTCTTCATCTATAAAATGGGAACAATAACAGTATCTAACTCATAGGGCTGTTGTGAAGATTAAGCAAATGAATATACGTACCCAAAGCTCTTCCAATAGACCCTGGCACATAGTAAATGCTCAATAAATGCCAGCTATTATTATTACACAAATACAATAAACAATGACAGATACCAAGACCAAATCCTCTAGGTACTAAAAAATTAAAAAGATAATAGTAACAATACACCAAAATAGCAGCTTTGTGAAGTATTTTTTTTTAAAGATGCTTTCTCCCCTTGGTGAATTAATAATTAAAACATATACTGACCTGGAGAATTTCTCTTTTGTAATAATCCAAGACTTTTTGTTTGAGTCCGCTGTTACACACGGACTGGAGGCACACCAGCCTTAAAACCTTGATCAATGGATGCTTTTGGGCAATACAATCCTCAATGTAGTTGTTGACCTAGAAATAAGGTTGTATATGCATACAATAAGCATCTGGTTTGGGGACTCAAAGAACTTGATGTTTACTATTATTTTTCAAAGTCAAATAAAGATGATGTGTGGGAGAATGGTTCATTATTTTCACGTTCCCGGACCCTTCCCTGAAACAGCATCCCCAGCCCTGACCCCACACAAACACACCAGTAATCAGGCTGCATCCCTGGAGCCCAAAGCGGGTGAGGATACAACTGGTCAACCCGCATGCCTGTCCTGACACATCTGTCTCCATGGACAGCTTTCTGAGAAGCTGCCAAATGTCTGGGGCTTCTGGGGCTTATGCAACCTAGTCTATTTCAATAACATCAGCACTTTATCTAGCAAAAAGTAACAAGAATTTTTTTATAAGTTAGGAACTTTCTTAAAGTGAATAAAACTTAATAAGACAGTCTCTCAAAGAAGCAAATATCTTAATTTTATCTGTTATGATCCTTAAAGGTCTTTGCTGTCAGCTGATGGGTCTCATCTCACCAGAGATTACAGAAAGTGTCTTGCACAGAGTAATGTTAAATATCTATTACTTGATAAAATCTGTATTTTCACATTTTGCCTTTACTCTCAAAAATATTTAGGCAAGGCATGGGAATCAAAGCAATTGCTTTTCTAAAATCTTATTTTATTTATTTTTGAGACAGAGTCTCGCTTGGTCGCCCCAGCTAGAGTACAGTGGCACCATCATAGCTCCCTGTAACCTCAAACTCCTGGACTCAAATGATCCTCCCACCTCAGCCTCCTGAGTAGCTGGAACTACAGGCATGCACTACCATGACCAGCTAATTTTTCTATTTTTTTGTAGAGATGGGGTCTTGCTCTTGCTCACGCTGGTCTCCAACTCCTGAGTTCAAGAAATCCTCCCACCTCAGCCTTCCAGAGTACTAGGATTATAGGTGTGAGCCACCACACCCCAACTATAATCTTACGTTTGATAAACTTTCAACTATTTGTTAGAAGAGTTTTTTTGCCACATACCTTATCAGTGTCTATTCCAGACATAAACTCCTGTTCCACTGTTAATTTGTCAAAGAAGTCTTCAGAAGCTAAAAGATAATGGGCAAATTTGCAAGTTAATAATTAAATGTTAATTTATTTAAATGGTGATGTATTTTTATATACAGAGCATGATTAAGAAATCAGACAAGCAAAAAATTCTGGACAAAGTCTCAGCTAAAAAAAGAAAGTTAAAACAAAAAAGAGAAATAAGACATGCAAAAAAAAAGCAAGCAGCAGTTCAAATCACCACCTGAAGAGAATCTTCTAAAAAACATGGAAAACCCTAGAACTCTGTACTCCTAAATTACATTTAGTCGACTACCGTACTCCTTTATATCTTTAGAATTTAAATGCAGATCCCAGAACTTTGCAGAATGAGCCTCAGTGTCAATGAAAGCTCCATTGCCTGAGAACACGCCACTTTCATCATCAGTTTCGACCTAGTTTCAGTTGATTTTCACTTCCATTAACAGGAAAAACCAAAGGACTGATTTTCCAACACTGTGTTTTATTTATGATTTGAAGTATACTTCATGAAACAAGCCCCCAAACAATCTCCTACTCAGCTTTTACGGCCCTGTGTTTTTTGTGATTTTTAAAATTTTTTTCTTTTTTTTAAAAAAGGGTAGGGGGTTGTGACGAGGGGTGTTCAGTTGCCTTATTTTTTTTTGTTGACGCAGAGTCTTACTCTCGCCCTGGGTAGAGTGCAGTGGCGTCGCTGTAGCTCACTGCAACCTCCAGCTCCTGGGCTCTAAGCAATCCTGCCTCAGCCTCCCGGGGAGCTGGGACCACAGGCACGCACCACAATGCCTGGCTGGGTTTCTTTTTTTAATTTATGGTAGAGACGGGGTCTTACTCTTGCTCAGCCTAGTCTTGAACTCCTGAGCTCAAGCCATCCTCCCGACTCCGCCTCCCAGAGTGCTGGGATTACAGGCGTGAGCCACTGCGCCTGGCCAGCAGCCTGTGTTTTAATGAAGAAACTCATGTTTGGTTTAATGGACATCTAAGCCTTTTCAAAATTTTCAACATATGCTCTTGGTACCAATTCTACAGAAAGTTTTAAAGGGAAAAACAAACAGAAACATCACATTGCTCCAGGTAAGCAATCCTCCACAAGACGGAAAAAACCGGACTACGGAAGTCAACTACCTCATGTTCTGACGGCAAACGTGTGGGTCAACTTCTTCCTCCTCTCTGTAGTCCACATGTTTCGTCACATGATCAACAATGGAAAAACTGAGCTAAGCACAAATGGAACACTCCTAACTATTCACGTGCGCACGCTTACTTAACGTTGAGCACAGCACAAGGTGTTAAACTAGAGCTGACTCTCCCAAGCAGGCATCACAGTGCTGACGACAGTGGTGCCGGACACTGTGTCCCAGTCAGCCCCAGACAGACACAATCATTCCAGAGGATACTCACTAGTGACGTCTTTGATTAACTCTGCAATCGAGGTGTGGTTCGCGAGGGAGCCCCTTGCCGCCTGCATGTGCGGCAGCTGGGAAACGAACTGCTTGATCTCCCCGACTGTTTTCGCGTTGTGCCTTTCCTGAAAGGGACAAGAGCAGCACGTCAGCAGGAAGATATTTTATTTTTAGGTGCTCTGCTCCTTGTATTGGGCAGAGGATGTTTGATTTCTATTAATGCGAAAGAAAGAATGGAATACAAATAAATTGGGCCAAACCCAGCTCCAACATGATACAGAAAACCAGAGAAGATGGTGCATCACTAAAGGCAGTGCTCACGGTGCCTGGCTCCCGAACTGGCTCTTCTGCAGAGAGCAAATGTATGGGAGCTGCTGTTCCTACACACCAGCTCACACTGTGTGAGTATTTTGTGGACATGTGAGTATCAGTGGAGGACAGTATTAGGTAAACATATACATTTCTGAATAAAATACTAAGACAAAAAATTATGCTTAGAAGGGAACATGCACACTAAAGAGCTTCCTGTGTAACAGAAAAAAATCCACTCTTGCCACTGAACCTCAGTCTTGAGCACGCCCCATGAGCAAAATGAACCCAGCTTAGTGTGAGAATATTTTTTTGGCAAAGTTTAATAATTTAAACCAAAAGTGACTTCAGAAATATGAAAATCAATTAACGAATGTAATTCCTAAGAAAGATAAAATCTGGAACCTCATGCTCAGTGGAAAATGAGTCCTCAAAACACTTCCAATTTATGTTTCCAAAGTATAAATATTCAGAGTTTATCATGTCACTGAATTCCCACATTTCAAAAGGCGCTGACCCGAGAATACACCGGTTATCGGGCAAGCGGCGGCAAGCAGGTGATAATGAAACCGGTAGTTTGGAAGCTCTGGGCTGGCTGGGGATTTCGATCTCATTATCACCCGCCGCGCATGCAGGGGGCCCCGCCAGGGACACGGTGGTTAAACTTGGGGTTCTCACCGTGAACGGCAAGTTCTATTACAGAGGGTCTTTTATTTATTGCACAGCTGGCTTCCTCCTAAGTGAGGGAGGAAACAATTTAAAAGATGATAAAGCAAATGTTTAGGAGGAAAGTGCAAACGCCTGTGCCTTGTTCTACTCCTCCCCTCCAAAAAGGAGAAAAACTTTACACAACACCTTTGTCATGGGTCTGGGGAAAAAGTCTAAAATGAAAAAAAGCCATGGGTCTTTCAATACTGAAGTTGTGGTTACTGAGGATGAGGAAGGGTGCACTGAAGCTGAAGCCCTGCTTAATGGCTGTGTATTTCTGGGGCTCTTGTTGTCCTCGGGGGTGGGGTCTAGCCAAAACCTAGAGTTGCAGGGTGACAACCCAAATTGGCCTCACCTCGAACGCTGCGGAGATGACCTTTGCCTTCTTGCTAAGCACGGAGCCCACCGCGTTGAAATTCTTATCTCGGATCTCGGCGTAGAGCTCCTCCGCAGAGTTCAGCTGAAGCTTCTTTGCTTCTGTGGGGAGATCCTTACCACCATCACCCTGTTTCTTCGGTGCAAACTTCTCTGGAGGTAATTTCACATAGCCTGAACAACGATGGAAGGGAATGAGCACCTGTGTGCAGTTACTGAAGAACCAATCAAGTGCCCAGGCACAAAACAGAATTTCCAACTCAGGAGAGAATGTAAGACCACAAATAGCATATAGGTCTGAGCTTTTGATTGTTCGTATCAAAGTACAGGGAATAGTGACTCCTTAATATTGATATCCTGGTTCAGACTGTCTTTGGGGCACCTGTATAAACCACTGCAGCAATGTCCAATTTCTAAACTATTTGGGGATTAGGTCACTTTTCTACTCAAGAATCCACAAGGATCTCCCCATTATCTTTTAGTGTTTTTCAAACTGTAGGTCATGTCCCATAGTGGATCATGAAGTCATGAAAGCAAAGCAAAAACATACAACAACAGTCACAAAAACTGCACAGAACAGCAAATACCAGAGCATATCCACATCACATGAAGGAAGGGAAGGTGGTGTTTTGGTTTTTTTTTTTTCTTTAATAAAACTTTAGCCTCAGTTTCATATGCACACACATACATATGTATATATACTGGGTCACAATATAAAATGTATTTCTTACTGTGGGTTGCAGTCCAAAGTAGTTTGAAAGCCACTCTAGAACAAGGATCAGACACTATGGCCTGAGGGCCAAATTCTTTCCACTTCCTATTTTTGTAAATAAAGTTTTATTGGCACATAGCCGCATCGATTCTTTCTTTGTTGTCTGTGGCTTCTTTTCACATTCCAGCGGCAGAGGTAGGAAGATTCCTCTGTATAATCTGCACTGTGTAACCAGCAGAAACCTAAAATATTTACCATCTGGGTCTTTACAGAAAAGGTGTCCACCCTGATCTAGAATAAGCTTCCAAATTCCTTAGCATGGTATCCAGTTCCTCTGCAAAGTGGCCTTAATCTACTTCTTCCACGCCTGCCCCTGCCAAACCAGGTTAGTCCCTGTTTCCCTGGAACACCACGTGCCCCGGTGAACTGCTGGTGGCACATAAGCTGGTGTAACTCTTCAGTAAAGCTGTCTGGCAGCATGTACCAAGTGCCTTATAATGTTAACACCTTTTAACCCCAAAAATCCTGCATCAGGGAATCTAGGGAAAGAAAATAATCTGATCTATGAAAAATTCTTATGTATACAGATGCTTTTATAATCATTTTAAAAAAACAACCCAAAACATGTAGTCCTAGCTACTTGGGAGGCTGAGCTGGGAGGATCACCTGAGCCCAGGAGTTCAAGGCTGCAGTGAGTTATGATGATGCCACTGCACTCCAGCCTGGGGCAACAGAGTAAGATCCTGACTCAAAAAAAAAAAAAAAAAATTGGGCCTTTAATTTCAAATAATGCTTAAGTATGCAAAATAAAAGTGGTAGCCTCCACATAAAGGATACTTTTATTATGTTACCTATTAGTGAAAACAGACATACTTTACTTACTGTTCTGAATGCCATAAATTTCATCAATGAGTCCTTCGTACGTGAGCTGGGTGGCAAGAGGCGTTAATAAATCCACATTTCGATCGAGCAACAAGAGATTATCGAAAACGGGAAATATTGAATTCTGGCTTCCTGTGAACTCTCTCTTCATCCTGATCATCATGTTGGCCACTTGCTGGAAACAAAACATTGCATCAGGTGGGACCGTCCTGGGAACTAGCAGATTTTAAAATTCAGCTAAAAACAGAAAGATAATCAAAAAAGTCAAAAAGGAGGAAAACTGGAAGAGTGAGATGGATAAGACATGAGCAGCTCTAGAAAAGCACTCGCTGTTGGCCACCCATCCCGACATTTAGACTTGCGCCGACAGGCCATTTTAAATAGCAACATCACCAACAAAAACGTACAACAATGTGAAAAAATGTGACACTAAGTAAGACTGTGAAAAGGACACTTGTTTTCAGTCTGAGAGCTGAAACAAGAAGGCAGAGCATGGCCTTGTTCAACCTCAGCTGGGAGAACGTGCCATGGGTAACCGACGCTTCTCACCTCTGGGCGCACGCCCACGAAAGCACCATGAGCAGTGACGCGGGGGTTATAAATGCACTGCAAAGAGCAGCCAAATTCACAAGTGCAGGTTTCATAAATAATGAGGATCGACTGTATTTGCGCATGAAGAGTTTCCCATTCCTCCCCACTCTTAGGGTATTAGGGGGCCCCCTCCTTCACCACCAGAAAGCAGCCGGTTCTCACCCGAGCACATTCTCCTTTCCCAAAGATCTGCGGGATCGTTCCGTACAGAGCTTGCAGGGTCATCAGCCCCTTGGCTGCGTGGTACAGGCTCGTCTGGTCGCCCTCCAGGTAGCACTCCTGTGGGGGGAAAGGTGGTCACTGTTGGGCTGTGGTCACCTCCCGGGGGCCTGCCAGGTGCCTGCCTCTGTTCCTGGGCCTGGGATTCAGCAAGAGATAATAAAATCATTTCTATTTCTTTCACACTCTGCTGGGGAAGCTGGGTGTTGTGGCCCATCTTGGGGAGGAGGAATGAACACAGAAGACAAACGACAAACACACAAAGACGGTACAAGACTGCAGTGTCTTTCAGCTGCAGCATCTTTATTTTTAATACTGTTCTTTTGGCATCTGTCCCAGTCTATCCCAATTCCCTCCACCGCTACTCTTTGTTCTCAGAGTGTTTTGTCTCAGCACAGACTGTTTCTCATTGCTCTGCCTCAGGGAGTTGACCTTTGCGTCTCCTCCTTTGCTATTTCCCATTTGCGGGTCAGGGCACCCCGGCTTGTTTGCAAGTCACAAGGCGACTTGTGAGAGAGATGACCCAGTGTCTATTACACTGGGGGACTCAAGTCTGTTGTCCAAAGCTGCTGTGTGGCAGTCCAGACCACGAGGCTGGCAGCCCTGCAGCTGGGTGCAACTGTGGAAGCAGCTCTCCTAGGCAGAGCTGGGGCTTCTGGAAGAAAACTGCTCACCTGGCACTCAAAGTGCTAGGATTACAGACATGTGCCACTCAGCCCAGCTAATTTAAAAAAATTTTTTTCTTCTGACAACATGTGACATAGAAAGAAGTCTCACTATGTTGCCAGGCTGGTCTTTGGAACTCCTGGGCTCAAGCAATCCTCCAGCCTCAGCCTCCCAAAGGGATGGAATTAACTACTTTTCATGGGAAATGTCTACATAATAAAAAAACATTACAAACAGGCTGGGCGTGGTAGGTGGATTGCTCAAGGTCAGGGGTTTGAAACCAGCCTGAGCAAGAGCGAGACCCCGTCTCTACTAAAAATAGAAAGAAATTAATTGGCCAACTAAAAATCTATAGAAAAAATTAGC
>CAUYRT010049681.1:0-27876 GCA_963574885.1 Lepilemur ruficaudatus
TATAAAACCAAACTGTAACCTAACCACCTCGAGTCCACTTGCTCAAGGTTTCTTGGGAGTGGCTCTGGGTCATGGTCCTCAAATTTGGCTCAGAATAAACTTCTTTTAAATATTTCAGAGTTTGGATTTTTTCCATCCACATCCCCAGTGCAACAGTGTGGGGAGTTGGGAACCTAATAAGAGATGATTAGGCCATAAGGACTCTGCCCTCACGATGGATTGATGCCATTACCATGGAAGTGAGTTCGTGGATTCCTTATGAAAGGACAAGTCTGAGCCCCTTGTCAGATGCCAGCCCCTTGATCTTGGATTTCCCAGCCTCCAAATATATGAGCCAATAAATTTCTGTTCATTATAATCACCCAGTCTGTGCTATTCTGTTTTAGCAATGCAAAAGGGAGTAAGACAGAAAACTAGTACCTAGAAGTGGGGCCACTGCTACAACAAATACCTGAAAATGCAGAGGTGGCTTTGGAACTGAGTGATGGGTGAAAACTGGGAGAAATTTGAGGAGTGGGCTAGGAAAAAACCTAGATTGCTGTGAAGGGAGCATCAAGGATGATTCTGCAAGGGCTCAGAAGAAGAGAAAAACTGTAAGGAAAGTTTGCATGTTGGTAGAAATATAGACGGCAAAGGCCATTCTGATGAGGTCTCAGGTGGAAACGAGGAATAAGGTATCGGAAACTGGAGCAAAGGCCATCCTTGTTACCGAGTGGCAGAGAGTCTGGCTGAATTGTGTCCAATAAATTCCTGTTCATTATAAATTGCCCAGTCTATGGTATTGTTATAGCAGCACAAAACACACTAAGAGACCAACCCAAGTGTATGTGACCTCAAAGCCCATCATTTTGCATGAACATTATTATGTTCATTGACCAAGGCCATAGAGCAAATCAGTGATGGAATCAGGCCCAGGAGCAGATTCTGCTAATAGCCTTGATACTAGTTCTGAGCTCTGTTTGGGAAGCTGTCGTGCATAATAGTGTCATACCATAAACAAAACACACCTATTCACTGCCCCGCAAAGAGCCCCCCGAGTGCCCAGCAGTGAAGGGCAAGCCCCTGCCTGCCCACCCCACCCCCATCCGCTCCCAGCACCCAAGCAAGCTCATTTTAAGAGGAGTTATAGCTGACTTTGTGCCAGAACCCAGTTTTTAAGAATATACCAATGATTCCCTCCTACTATTCGAGTATAACACGAAATGTTAGAATTAGAGTGTAAAGTTGTTATTTTTCTGTTTTTTTTTTTTAAGTTAAGGATCCATTCCTTGATTATTTCTCAAGTGCATTTGGGATGGCTTATAGAATGAGACTCCGTATGAAATAGGATAATGGAGAAAAAAAAAGACATTCAAAAGGATCAGATAAATAGAGATTATCAAGCATTTGAAATAAGTTAATTATCACTGCTGAGCCTGAAATTTAGCTGCATTTCCTAGCAAGTAATGCACAAAAAGGAAACATAGTTCTCATTATCTAATGATAATAATTTTTTAAATAATTAATTAGCTTTTAAAAGCCGTGTGTGTGCATGTGGGGGTGTCTGTGTGTGTTTGTGTGTGTCACTGATTTCAAGGAGAAATGTACCTTGTGCTTATTTATCTGAAGGGATTATAGGGACCATTGCTACTGTTCTTTTTTCCCTCCCTCACTCCGTTCTTTCTTTTTCTTTCTTCTTTTTTCTTTCTTTCTTTTCCTACCTCCTTCCTTCTTTCTTTTCTTTTTCTTCCTCCCTCTCCCCCTCCTCATTCTCTTCCTTCTTTGGTTTAAGAAACATAGAAAAGTACAAAGAATAACAAATTTCATGAGCTCAATACCCAGAAGTAAGATATTGCAAAATAAGGTAAACAGAATGATTGTAGATAAAATGGAAGCTTCTCTTATTATCTTCAATTCCATTCCTAGCCTTCCTTTGCAGATCCTGTCACTAACATTAATTTACTGTGCATTTTTCCAATCCTGATCTTATATTATATATACATACATATGTGTACATATGTATAATAGTATTGAGTTGTATGTTTTTTACATAAATGGTATAGTGCTGAACACAGTATTCTGCAACTTAATTTTTCACTCAGCATTATGGATCTGATACCTATCCATGTTGATACATGCAGATTCACTTGCTGAATAATATTCCATCATGACTATATTAAGATTTATTTATCCCTTCATCTACCGGACGTGTTTGTTTCCAATTTTCAGCATTACAATCAAATTTACTATAGATATTCTTCTATATGACAGCTTGAACACATGTTGTAGGGTACTCCTTAGCATATATACCTGGACATAGAATCATCTGTCTACTTCAAATTTTCCTAGATTGCAAACAACAGAATTCATTATAGCTTTTTTTTTTTCTGGAAAAAAAGTGGCTAATTAAATGATCTTAGATGGCCTATAAAAAGTCTGTGAAGGCCAGAGAAGCAGGCTAGTGCAATATTGCCAGGGATGTCCTGATTGGAAAATATTTCTATACATCACAAGATTGTTCTCATAGAAACACCAAAGTTGCTGCTTAGAACTCAAGACACTTTGACCAAAACACCAGAAATTTGAGTTCCTTTGCCACAGAAGAACTGGATAGCTTTCTTCCCTACCATTTTGTAGTGCCTCCTTTATCACATATCGAAGACCCATACACACTTGGGTCTGTGTTCAGACTCTCTGTTATGTTCTATTGATCTATTTGTCTGTTCCTACAGCAGTACTATAATGATTTATTAATAATTATTATGGCTTCATAATGTCTTTATATTTAGGAAGGCAAATCCCCTCTTCTTTTTCCAAACTATTTTGACTATTTTATATAAATTTTAGAATAAATTTTTCAAGACTGCAGATAAATCATGTTAAAATTTTTAATATATGTACATTGAATGTATAACCTAATTTTGGGAGAATTGAGATCATGTTGAAATTTTTAATATATGTTCATTGAATGTATAACCTGATTTGGGGAGAACCAATGCATTTTTAATAACACCCTTCCATCCACAAACATGGTCTATTCCTCTAGTTATTCAATTCTTCTTATATTATTTGAATTCTTATATTTATTTTATTCTAATTATTTATTGGTAATTTTTAGTTTTTCTTGCTATTGTGTATTGCATCTCTCCTAAGTTAAATTTTCTAATTTTGTTAATACTGATGTGCAGAATGCTATAAGTCTAGATATGTTGATCTTCTAGCTAACAAAACTAAACTTAAAAATATTGATAGCTTTTCCATAAATCATTGGGGTTTTTTTTTTTGTTTTGAAAATCAAGTAATGTGTAAATAACAATTACATCTTTAACCCTCCAGTCCTTATTCTCTTATTTTATTTTTGTGTTCCACTGCATTTTTTAGAATCTTAAGCACAGTATTGACATTTGGGGTGATTGATAGTGGGTATTCTTGCCTTTCTCCTTCCTTTAAGGAGCATGTTTCTATTCTCTTAATTGTTAATTAATTGTAATATTTGTTGTAAGTTCTATATGGCCAGTATTAGGTTAAGAGACTACTGTTAGTTTGCTAAAAGATCTTTTTTTAATCATAAACGACACTGAGTTTTATCAAATCATTTTTTTTTTTGCATCTATTGAGAGGATCAAAATTTTTTTTCATTTCACCTTTAAGAAAACAGACTGTCAAAGTGAGGACAGAATAACAGAATATTAGACTATTAGCACTGGAAGAGTCCTGAGATATTCAGTGGTCTTAATGGTGCACCATTAGCATCTGGGGCCAGGCAGAGTCTTTACTGTGTGGTATTAGCCCACGTGTTACAGGAACCCAGCCGCCACTTGCTAGAAGCCAGATGCACCCTGCAAGGCACCTGGAAATCAGGAACAACTCCCACATATTCACAAAGATCCCCTGGAGGCGCCACCATGGCACTTCCACACCACAGGGATCCAGAGACAGCCCAGAAACCCGCAGGGTCTTGTCCTAACCCTGAGAGTTACTGACTTCTTCCCTCAGACTCCCACTTCGGAGCTCTTTTATAATCTCTACTCCCACATCTCCCGCCTTTGCTAAAGAGTTGTTAAATTATTCTCATTCCTTCTAATTTTATTTTGTTCCTGCCCTAAGCACCCTGCTGGGGAGGACTATCTCATCACTGTAAACAACTCTGAGGATCCATCCCTCACCCCACTGCTGCTTGCTGTTTCTGGAGAATCGTGCCTGGCGTGACACCAGCCAGCCCACCAGAAGCCTTGCTGGATCCAGTGGGTCCCAGCAGCAAGAGGGGCCGTGTAGACTTGGCTAGCTGGGGCAGTGGACCCAGTCATCCTCTGCAGTGTGGACTGGCTAGACACAGAGCCTGAGCCCAATAGGGGCTTCTTTTGGTTCTTAAAGGATAAACATTTGAATCATAGAAGCAAGCAACTGAAAGACATTTTAGAAATCCTTATTCCAATACTTCCTCAACATAAAATCTGGCGTGACAATATCCTAAGTTTCAACTTTGTAATTTTATGATAGTCGTGAAATAAATAAGGACTGTCAATGAAGAAGAGAGGAAAAAAGTACAATTCCTAACCCCCTTAATAATTTACCTTGATGGACATCATGACACAAAGGACACTCTTCTGCCACTTACTAGCCGTGTGACCTGGTACAAGTCACCTACCCTCCCTGAGCCTCATTTTAAGGATGCCTACCATGCTAGATTTGGTGAGGACAAAAACAATGTGCATTTAGCAGGTGCTCAATAAATCATAGTTAATATTATTATTCCTAGAAACTCAGGATCATGTAGATAGCTCCTGTGTCTGCCATTTCTAAGAATAATTTCCAAGCCAGAGCCTTAGAACAGACCAATCCTAGCAAGGACTACATTCCAGAAAAAAAATAAAAATAAAAATGGAGCTTCAGTTAACGGAAGTCTTCCCTGGTCAGTAAGGCAGAGTTCAAGAAAGCTACCATCAATTTCCTTGTTAAAGACCTCACAGTGGAGACTCCAGGAAGTGCAACCCATTCCTTCCTTCCTTCATTCATTCATTCCAGGAAGGGATGGGAGCAAAAACACGGAAATGCCAAAGGAGCCCCTGAATGTCAAAACCATGCTCTATCCCAAAGGACACGGATAGGAAGTTCAGAGAAGAAATACAGGTGCCTATTAACAAATTTAAAATGTTTATTTGGTCTTATCAGCCATTTAAAATTTACAAATAAAAATAGTACCATTTTTCCACCTAAGAGTGTGGCAATGGTTTTTAAAATAAGAATTCTCAATGTTTGTAAGAGTGCAGGAAATAGACACTCTCAAAATTGGAGGTAGGGATCCAAACTGATGCAAGCTTGCAGGTGGGCAGGAAAAGTGGGTGCGGTGTGGGGGGGAGTGGAGACACAGGGGCCACCTCACCCATGCCCCTCTGCACTGGCTCTGCCAGCGTCTATCTGATCCTGCCCCCAACAAATCCTGTCAACCCAGGAAAATGTATAGCTGCTTTGACTTCACTGCTTCCTTTCTAGAGACTTACCCTTGAAAGTAGCAATGGGGTGTGCAAAATATGTAACTATAAAGATGCTCTTCACAGCTCTGTTTGTAATATTTATAAACCGGAAACCACCTAAGTGACAGCAATGGCTACTTGGCCGGGGTGGGTGTACTGCGTGGTAGCTCAGAGACTCCAGAGCCAGCAACAGGGGAGTTGGGTTCAAATTCCAGCTCCTCTGCTCACTCCCTATGTGCCCTTGAGCAAAATATTGCCTCCAAACCTGTTGTTTTCTTCCCTATGAACAGTGGATAATGACAGTATTCACCTCATAGAAATACAGTGAGGAATAAATTAGATGATGTGTGTAAAGTGTAGCCCATAGGAAGGATTTTATAAGTATTTGCTGTTATTAAATAAATTATGCTATAATAATATGATGAAATTCATTGCAAACATTAAAAGGATGCTGTAAAAGCAATCTAATGACACTGGGGAATGTTTATGGATATTGTTACGTGCAAGAAGCAGGCTATATTACTGTAAGATATCCATTTTTGTTAAAAATATATATTTTCAGAGGGCAAAAGAGTGAAACAATTTGCATCAAAATGCTAACCATAGTTATCTCTGACTGATGGGACTGTGGGAGATTTTTGTGTTCTTATTTGGGCTTTTCTATATTTGCCAATTTTTCCTTAAAAGAAGGGAGGCAGAAGGAAGGTGTCATCAGTAAATGTGGCTTTCTTTGCTGTCTAGGGTTTTTCTAATTTCCATGATAAGAATGGAGCAATAATTGCTTTTGTGTATAAAGACATTATATAAAATGCGGGTGGATAAGGGTCCTACAAAATTCCCAGCAAAGTGTCCCTGCCCTGTCCCCTTCATGGAAGGAAAGCCCCTCCCCCAAACCAGCAGATTCCCCAGCCTAAGAGCCCATCCTGAGGGGCCTCACCTGAGTCTATGGGGACACTGGCCATGCTCCCCACCTGTCCACTTGTGTTTTTCTTGACCATTCATTCTCCCAGTGTAGAGCAAACAGCCCAGAATTCCCCCTACAGCCACTCGGCTCCAGTTTGCCATAAGGGAAGGTCTCAGGCAGGACTGGCCACTCACTTGCTAGCCAAGGCCCTTCTGGGTCAGGCCAGACCAGGGCTAGAGAGGGGAAAAGGAAAGGCAAGATATGAAGTCAAGTGGCCTCCTCTCCTTTCCCCAAATCCACACTCCCATCCCCCAAGGAAATAATGATTCCCAACAGTGCAGAGAGGCGGAGGCACTCAGCCTTAAATGGCGCACACAAGCAGTTTTCAGCATTTTGTTGTCTTAGGCCAGAAGCCATGGGTAGGCGAAGAGCTCCGCTTATTTCCATGGGCTCCATCATCGTCACTTAGCATTTATATTGCATGGCTAAACCACGGAGTGCCTTCCAATTACATTTAAAAGTTATTTGCGGAGCCAGCTACCTGCAATTACTCTCCAGCTTGCTCCTGGGTATTTGCACACTTTGGGGGGGCTTTCTGAGGAAGTTTTTTAGATGGTTAACCCTTGAATTGATGACGCATCTAAGTAACTGTGATTTGGGCTGATGCTAACAGGGTAAGAGAAAGCCTTTCTCCCAGTCTATGAAACAAAAAAAATGATAGCAATATTTGCTGACTTGCTAAAACCACAAGACTACTGGTGAGGAATAAACGGAATTGTTTGAGAAAGACTTGAAAGCCTCCTGGAAGAGAGGTATTTTAACGCGTGGAGCGGTCAGAGGCCCAGTTATGTCTGACTGCAAAGCTGTGCTCGTGTGGGTGCCTCTACCACCCTGGGAGTAACGTGGTTAGCAGATGGAGCCAGCTGCCAGGCCTGGCGACTCCAGCTGGAATGACTGCATTATGGCTGTAGCCTTGACTTTTTCAGCTGTGAATGCTTTGAACAACCAAAGTGTCCCTTCCTGTTCCATCCCTACTCAAGGCCATTGACTCTCACCTGCCTGAACCTTGTCATTTCTTGATTGCAGGGAAAAGAGTCACAAGGAATAGTATTTGGGGATAAAAATGAGAAAGAGGAAAGACAGAGCAGAGCTCTGTCTGCTCTGTTCAGAGCAGAGCTACATGGGGCCGGCGCGAGGAGCCTGTGCCCTTTCCTCCTGGCCCCAGCCGCCTTCCAGCGTCTACTGGAAAGCAAAGCAGACACCCATCACATCCTGCCCTTGACTTGGAAAAGGCTCCTTCCTCTCAGTGGGAACTTAAGGCATTTTGGAACGCCCAACAGTAATGACAGGACTCTGAATGGCCCTACCCGTGGCACCTCAGGAGCCAGGTATAAGCTGCATTTGACTAATTGAGCTAGGACCTGTCAGTCATCAGTTATTCCAGAAATACACTGAGAGCTGGAAGAAGCTTCCTAGCAAAATAATGGGCTGTGCAATGCAGACCCGGGGTTTTGAGACAGAAGAGGTAAAGAGAGATGCAGGCAGAGTGGCAGGTGCCCGTGTGGCCTCCAGGGAGGCAGACACACCCACCCACTGCCACGAGGCTCTCTCTCTCTCCTTGCAGCAGATGTTTCAAAAATGAGGCTAGAGCTGTTTGAAACACTACCACTGTGATTAAGGTAGGAGAATGCAGGTGGACTGACGTGGCCCGGACTGAGTGCAGGCTGGGTGGCTGGGCGGGGACCTGATCTTGGGCAAGTTTGGTCCAGGATGTTGGCAGACAGGACTCTAGAGCAAGCTGCCCTCCCTGAGTCCCCATAACAGACTCCTTGTTGCCAAGAGAGTCTTTTCCCATCCTCCTCCCTCACTCTTGTCAACGGCTGGCACCATCTGAGCTGGAAGGCAGGCTGACAAGGTTAAGGGGAGAGAGGATCTGATATGCTATCATGCTTCCCAGGTCCGTGACAGGCAGGCTGCGTGGAGTGGGCCCGTGGCTTCCGCCTGCTTTCTTCTCCAAATAACCCCCCAGAGTGCCTCGCACGGTCCTGCCAATCAGAGACGAAGATAAGAAGCTGGCGCCGAGCCCTCCTCCCAGAGCCTAAGCCTTGAAGGCAATTATTTGTGGGAGCTCTTGGGTGTCTATCAACCTCAAGCCTGAGGCTTGCAGCAGAAGCACATGGAAGCTGCTCTCTGCAGGGGCAGGGGCTGGGAGGAGCCCTTTGCATCATCCCTGCCACTGACCATGCACCACCTCCAAAAGGGTCATGTCCATCACTGAAACTGCTGGCTGTGAGGCAGGCCTGCCATCTGTGGATGGGGGGCCTTAAACCCTTCAAGCTGAAGGGTCCACACTCCCACCCCAAGTCATCTGGACCAGGGCTACTCAAAGCGTGCCTCAGGCCCACCTGCAGATAGCTTGTCACTGGTCCACGACAAGGTAAGCGCAGAATTTGAGAGAAAGCATTTTGAAACTTTCACAGCAATCTGACAGAGTAATTTAATGTGTTTATTCTAATAATAAAAAAGGGATTTGTATTTTCATATTTTTGTTTTATTTTCCCATAAACGTACTCTAAAGAATATATTTTAATAAAAATACACATTTTATTAAAAGATTCTGTAATGCACAGATACTTATAAAAAGTATCATTCAGCAACAAATTGTAAAAGCAAAACCCTGTTCCTTCACCTCTGGTAGTCTGAGAAGCAGGGATCTACTTGCAGTTCACTGCTCCAGGAATATAGTATCAAAGCCACCAGGCTGCTGTCTAATTGTCCTTGTCATATGCACTCTGCAAGAAGGCAGGAGTGAGAGCTGGGGTAGGAGGAAAAGGACAGGCAGGCCAGTGGACAGAAAGTACATCCTGCCAGGGTAGCCTGCTCCCCCTGAAACCGGAAATGCCACATTCCAATACAGTGACACCCTTTCCTAAGGTCATAGCCATGGAGCAAGTCCACATGAAGGCAATACACCAACGACACGTCCTCTCTGGGTGGACACATGCCCTCAGCAGCAGCCACTCTCGTGCGCAAGCTGGCTGCCCCGACACCCTCTCTCCTCTCTCCTCTACTCATCTAGTCCAGAGGTCCCTGCTTCTTAAAGAAAATGGAGAGATCAGAACCCAGTCCCCTCCTGCCATTCCAGCTGAGCAAGCCTTCCTGAGGAAGCTTTCCAGCCCTGGCCGTGTACCCAGTGACTAAGAGCAAGGGTGCCATAGTCAAACATCTGGAGATTGTGCCTCCTGCACTCCCTGCCTATGTGACTTTGGACGCACCACTTGACCTACAGCGTCTGCGCTACAAAATGGGCGTAACAACACCTAATGTTTACTGCTGTGCTACATGCTTGATATTGGCTATCTGCCTTCTCTGAAAATCTCAAAGAAATAGCCCTATACAATAGCTACATTTACTCCCATTTTCAGGTGAGGAAACTGAGGCTTATAGAGGTTAAGAACTTGTCAAGCTTACACAGTGAGCAAAAGTCAGGACTCAACCTTATGGACTCCTCTTCCCAGGGTTGCCGAGTTGAATCATTATGGGATACCATCATAACACCTAACTCACAGGATGGTTGTGAAGATAATGCCCTAATTGCAGTGCCTTGTGAAATGTTAGTTGCTATTGCTTTTGATATTATTTTCCTAGGGCTGTCTTGGGGCCTCCGAATGCCTCTTGGCTTCAAGGCTACAACCTAGGGCAGCAAAAGCTTGACAAGCTCCGGCAGGAACCAAGCCAGGGTTTCCTTGGCAGGTGGCCCAGCCTGCACGTCCTTCAATCGTCCAGGGCCTCCTATAAATATGCCAATGGCAAATCAAAGGCTCAGAAGCAAATCTCAATAGTTACTCAATTTCAGGCTCTAAAGCATTTTCAGTCTTGCACTTTTGACATCAGCTAAAGAGTTCTCCCAGATTCCCTGCTTCTGCATCCCTTCATCTAGTCCTTTCAAATGCTGAGCCCCTCTCTGCAGACTACTGCAGGTGTCAACTATGAAAAGGGGGAGCAGGGCCAAAGGGTAGGGAATAAATCTGGTGAGGTTGCCTGACTCTCAGTAAGTATGTGTTCCCACTTGGTGAGTCAGTGCTTGAGCCAGAACTGCCCCCGGGGCTTCCCATGGAGCATTTTCAATGCTGGGTGACGGGAAAGCTGAATGCTGACTTCTTCCCAGCCATGCCCTTGACAACCCTTGAAAACCTCCCACCATGCTAATAGGCACCTTCTGTTCAGGATCAGCTTTGTGTTGGGCACAGTGTCCTTGCTGTCTCTAATCTATACAAGGCATTGCAGAGTAGAGATTATTATTCTCATTTTACAGATTAGGAAACTGAGTCCAGAGGAGTTATGTAGCCAGCCTACAGTGTTACGGAGGCCGAGGGAGGATGCGAGATTTGGGCCAGATCTGTGTAGCACTAGTGTCTGAACTTTTTCTCTCCAAAGGGCCCTGTGTTTTCTCCCTGCGGGATGGGACCTCTACTAGGAATAGATGCCTTTCCTCCATCCCTCTTCCCTGGTCACCAGGAGGGCTTTACGCTACCACCAGCATCCCAAGGGGTCCCTCGTGAATCCGAGCCTCCACACACCACTCTCAGGGGGTGAATATGGGCTCCCTTTACCAGTCCCTCTGTCGGTCTCAGTCATTTTATTTCTAAGGCAGTGACACGGAGGGGAAAAGATAACCTCATTTACTGGGCTGATGCAGAGTGATCAGAGCCCTTGTCTATCAGGCTCTTAGCAGTTGCCAATTTACCAGAGGGACTCATATCAACACCTACTGGAGGTACCTTCAGCATCACTTTGTTCCAGGTTTACAGGTTTCGAGAGACAAAGAGTGGGAAAATGTCATATCCCTTGTCCCCTGAGGGTCAGTGAAAGACATATGGCCATGAGACATGGTCAATCTAAGTCTCTGGGCAACTGTTTAACATGTCATTGATGGCACGGTGGCCCATCCCCTTGGGGGCCTGCTAAAACATAGAGTCTGGGGCCCCAGCCCACTTCTAAATCACAATATCATCTGCAAGGGTGCAACAGTCCCAGGGTCTGGGTGATTCCGACAGTCACCGACAAATGTAGAATCTCTGCCGCAGAGCATGGGCTTTGCAGCCAGAACTATCTGGATTCCAATCCCAACTTTGGGCAGGTTACTCAACCTCCTTGTGCTTTTGTCCTCTTGTATTGCAGAATAAGAATAATAATAGTACCTGCCTCTAAGGACACTGGAAAGAGAGAAGAAGCGCTTAGATGTGACAGTAAAAACACTTCTAAGTTTCCCTGTTTCGGAGCTCTCCCCTCCAAAATTCGAATAGAGTGCCTAGAAGTGGTAAGATTCAAGAAATGACGTGGATTTGCTACGGTGAACAGGGGAAATGAGAAAACTCACTGGTGATGTCATTACAGGTGAGGGACAGTGAGTAGAGGGCGGAACTCTTTCCAATTCTAAACAATCGATCCACAGCTGTCGTGAGCATCCACTGTGAGCCCAGCCTCACGGGGCAACCAAAGCTCTTAACTACAGCAACTTGCTTTAGAGCTGAGGAGATGAGGCAAAAGCATACAAGGTCAAATAAAGCAAGAATTAACTAAAGGACAAGACAATCATTCAAAGATGCCTGTGTTCATCTATTTATTCAGCATATATTAATATATATATTCATTAACTGCCTGTTGTGTGCCATGGACTTTACCAGAACCTGAAGATACGGGTTGAATAAATGGTCTCTCCCTCAAGACATTTAAAGTCTAGAGAAGGAGACAGACGAGCAAATCAATGTTCGTGATTAATTTACCTTCTTCTGGCTGTGAGCATTGACAAAGGATACATTTCACAGCATTCTAAATGCTCCATTCAGGGCCTAAGGGATCAGCTCTAATACTTTAAGCAGGAAGGTGCTCAAGGTCTGGTTCCTGGTCTCAGGGAATTCAGAGCTTCAGATTCAAAGTCTAGACATGAATACACCAAGTTGATCACTGTCAAAGTAGCAATGGCAGACAGCTCTGAGATTCTTGTCTAAAGTTAGCTGTGACGTCTGAAAACACAAATAAATCTGTTCTAAATTGTTAACCAAGGGAAGGGGAAATACAGAGCAGGCCCAGCCCACCTTTAATAACCCCAACAGCATGAGGAGGCGGAGACGAGAGAATCAGATTACGTCCACGCTTTCTGCAATGCTCACTGCCTTGGTTCCTTGGTGGGAAGGTCGGCCTGTTTGTTCATCACTATACAGGCAGCACCTAGCAGAGTGCCGACACAGTCCTTGGTGTCTAACAAGTATTTGTTGAATTAATGAATCAGTGAAAGAATTGACAAGGCCATTGTTCAGATCAGAGAATACAAAGTGCCCAGTATGCAGCCAACCACCAGACCGGTGGGTTGGTAACAGACAGCTACTTGTGGGGAGTCCAAACTTCTCTGAGCTCCAGACCTGTGTCTCCAACTGTCTATTTGTCAACTCCTCCTGGCTGTCTCAAAGTCACCTCAAACTCAGACGGGATGAATCTGTGATCTTTCCCGTGGCTGCATATCTCAGTGAACGCCACCACTCTGTCCAGGGACATAAGCCAGAAACCACGCACACATCACTTCGCAGCCCTGTCCTCACTCCTTCTCACCAACCCATCCCTCAGTGCTATCCATTTACTTCCCAAAATTCCCTCAAAGCCATCTCCTGCCATCCTGCTAACTCCAGCTGGAGTCTTTCTCCTGAGCTAATATCGCTCCCTCCCTCCTGCCTATTGGTGTCATCTCTCTGCCTTGCTCCTGCCTCTGCCTCCAACACGCTTTCTTCCCGTCTTCACATGGTTAACACCTTCTCACCCATCAGATCACAGGAGAAAGTGCCCTCATCTTCTCAACCGGAGCAAAGCTGTCTACCCTGAGCTCTAGCAAACCCATTTCATGATGTTAGTCACAGTTGCAATTTTACAGCGCCCTGCGCAGAGGCTAGTGGTGTTTCCTAACCCAGAATGGCCAACTGCGTTCACGTGCCTGGTAGCAAGCAGAATGGAAGACGGGAGACAGCCACTCAGGTTCAACAAAAGTCTCTGGGGCAGGAAAGGGAGACAGAAAACAATCATTTTGTGCCACAAAAGTGTGCAGGGTTAAGAAAGGAGTGAGCCCCCTGGCCCTGCTCTTCTTGACTCGTGGGAGGTGCCTTGGACTCGGAAGCTGCAAGTTCAAATGCTCCAGCCCCTGAGTAAGTGCCATCATTGAGCAAAGCAGGCCCAGGGGCAACAAGAGGCGGTGGAGGGCAGCTGAGAGTCACGCAACTGCCTGAAAGGCAGCCCCCGCAGACTTGCCTGGGGAAACACCAGCCCTGGCGGTCATGTCTTGTTTTATTTTTTTTCAAGAGAAGTCTGAAATCAAAATTATTTGTAACATCTCCTGATTTTTTAATTCAAAAATTATTTTTACAAAAACAATGTGAGAATCAAATAAAACTTATCTGTGATTCTGGTTTCTGCATGCAGACTGCAGTTGGCCATCTCTGCATTAAATTACTTCTCCATTTTCCCCAGCCCCGCACAGCCTATGAGTCATCCCTCCTCCGCCCTCCGAGGACTTCACATAAACCAGACATCTCTGGCTGCTGGGGAGCACTGCATTAAGCTCCTTAATTCGTTCCTCGGTGGATTCATCCCAACTTGTCTCTTCCTTCCCCACCTCCTGCCCCCGAATTTCATGCTGGCCTCCTTACTAGGTCATCCATTTGTCCACAAATGTCTTTTTCTTTAAAATAACTTTGTAAAAGAGCCTTGGCAGGGGTGCTCTGAAGGGCCAGAGCCTCCCTGGACATCCACTTTGCCTCTCCCTCTGTCCTCCTCTCCCTACCTTTCTCCCTGCTCAGCGAGCACTCTGAGTCCAGAACACAATCTGAAAACTGCTGTCCCATCCACCCCCCAAGGACCAGCCCTTGAAAATAGCTGTCAAAGGCCAGGCCAAGAGAAACAAGAGCCCTTACAGCATGAAATCAGATCTTGGCACCATCCAGCCCATGCCCCAGCCCAGCAGGCAGAGTGCTGCTGCTCAGGATGGGGGTGGGTAGAGCCCTGGGGGTGGCTGGATCTAGGCGGCGCCCACTTACAGAGATGGGGGTTCACAGCAAAAGAGAAAACGAGAGGCTCCAACCTGCCTGGTGTCTGCCTGTCCTACAGGCACCCTGAACCCTGCCGGTCTCAGTTTGTTCCCTCTGTGCATCCTAAACCCTCCCTTCTCCCCAGCTCCCGGGATGGCACCACCTGGTCACCCAGTGTGACTCTTCTGACACGCATGTCACATTGAAATAGTCACTGAGCCTGTGGATTCCATCACTTGATATCCTTCAAATCCTTCTCCTTTCCCCCGTCCTCACCGATGGCCCTGGTGCAGGTGTGCCCCGTGCTGCAGCCATCCAGGACCTTCCTCCCTGCACGCGCAAGCTCCCTCACGCTCCCTCCCGTCACAGCCTCCAGGGTCCCTTTCCTCCTCTCTCCACCAGCATGACGACTCCCACTGGTCCTTTAAGGTTAGTGAAGGGGTCTGGTCCTGCAGAGAGTCTTTCCTAACTTCCCACCCACACTCCACTCTTCCCTGCTTCCCTCATTACCCTCTTTGGACACTGTCATCAGATCACTCATCCCATGATCCTGCGACAGTCTCTTCTGTGCATCTTTCGCAGTACGCTGTGAGCAGCCCTAAGGCAAGGACCACGTCTCCGGCTCAAACTGGAAGCCGGTGCCTAGCACAGAGTAGCGCTTGCTGCATGTGTGGAGAGAATGTGTTGAGTGAATGGTGGCAACGTTCTAACCTCCGCATGGCATCTAGGGTCCGCCGATTTCAAACAGCCCCTTTCTCAGCACGCACAGCTTATTTTTAGCATTAGTAGTTTATCTCCCAGTGAAATGTGGTGCCAGCTGTGGTCACCTGTTTGATTGCTCTCTGAGCTCTGCCTTTAACTAGAAATTAATTTGGATTACTCAAGCTTTCCTTGCCCAGCGGACAAACTCCGGCGGGTAAGTCCAAAGCCGCTGGTGATTTTTCTTTCTCGGTTTAATCTCCTTCTCTCATGCACCAGCTCTAATTTCGTGCTTTCTGGCTTCCCTCCGCCCAGCACCCATTTTTAATCTGCCACATCTGACCCTTCACAGATGTTCACTCACCTCGAATCTTCACCTTCCCATCGGTTGATTCGTTTCAGGGAAACTGAGGCCAGCCTTGCCAAGGGATCCAGCCGCATCACTTGGGAAGTCCAGGCAGTTCTGACAATGGAAAGCAGAAGTGAGAAATCCTAAATCCCGATCTGCTGCCCTCTCAGCCTTTCCATGCCTCGGTGCTCAGAAAGGTCAGGGATTTTAAAGGCTGACTCTTCAGGCAGAAGTTCTGACATCGGCTCAGAGGGCAGAGCAGGGAGGGATGGGCACAGAACCAGGCACCTACCAAGTTCTCTTTTTGGTAAGACGGTGTCTGTCCCCAACTGCGGTCCCCTAACAGCTTCAGCCTAATCAGGGGCTGCCCCTGTTCCCCAGCTGACCTGAGGACCCTCTTGTGCCAGCTGTCTGAGAGCTGACACAGAATTCATTCTGATCACTGATGCCTACTCCTGTCCCACCTCCCATCCCATCAGCAGCCTTCCTGCTTTTGGGGCAAGAGTCTGTCCACACCCCACAGAGGCTTCAGAAGCAAGGCTGGCAGTCTCTGTTGAGGACGTGTGCCCACACCTGAAGGATGGCTGGAGTCGGGGCTCTGCTGACCCCACGTAGGACTGAGAACCTCACAGGAACTTTAGGGAAACCAAGGACAAAACATCTGGTGAGTTGCCAGGACACTGGAAGGGGCAATTGGGCCTTGGTGAGCAGCCCACTGCTTTTTCTAAAGAAGGTCTTAAATATCAGCAATTTTTTTTATCATTGTGAACCCTAATCTGCTAGATTTTGAATTTCTACCCGTGGGCTTTAATTTGGTAGAATGTTAACCCGCCTTAGTTTGGACACTATAATCCTTCAGTGTATCTAAGAAAGCGTTTTTTTTAAGCATGTTCTTTACACAGCTGACTCATGTTGGACTTGCGGAGCCGCCCCAGCCCTTCTGTGTGCCATACAGAATCTGGATAAAACTTTTCACTTTGGATTTCTCCTTCTTGATTTGTATTCTTTGGAATAAACTTTTGGAAATTTTAGGCAACTTTCTTCTTCTCTCATAATGAAAGCAATATGTGTTTGCTATAGAAATTTGGAAAATATGTTAGAGTATGCATTGAAAAATGAAAATCACCATTTCCTGACTATACCCCATCAACATATCTTCATTTCTGTCTCATTCCCAGTCTTTTATGTATTTCAGATGGATTCATGGATGGATCTATCTCTCTAATAATTGGTGTTCTGTGGAATATACAATTTAAGTTTCTTATCTTTATCTCTTAACATTTCATTGTGAACATTCCCTCAAGTCATCGTGCATTCCCCTATATTTCTCGAAGGTTTCATCATATTGCATGAATTGGCTGCCCCATAACTGTTTTAATGAAGGTTTTTTCCATTTTGTTTTAATTTGCGGGAGGGTGTTTCTCTTTTCATTTTTAGTTGATGCGTAATAATCATACATATTTGTGGGATATAGAGTGATATCTCAATATGTATCTGCAAGGTATAATAATCAAATCAGGGTAATTAGCATATCCATCACCTCAAACACATATCATTTCTTTGTGCTATAAACATTCAAAATCCTCTCCTCCAGTTTTTTGAAAATATACAATAAATTGTAGTTTACCGTATTCACCCCACAGTGCCGCAGAACTCGTTCCTCCCATCAAGCTGTAATTTTGTGTCTATGAACTGAACCACCCTCCCCACCCTCCCCTCCCCCCACCTTCCCAGCCTCTAACTCCCATCATTCTACTCTCTGCTTCCATGAGCTCAAATTTTTTTTAGCCCCCCATATGAGAGAGAACATGCCAACCAAGCTTTTACTGTTTTGTTTTTGTTTGTTTTTTTGTTTTTTAATGTTCTTGGTTCCTAAGAGTTGAGTCTAAGCTATGGAACCTGCCCATCTCAGCTACAACCCAAAACAGAGCTGGGAGAAGCTCTCCATGAAAGATCGGGGGTGTAGGAAGGGCCACTTAAGCTGAGAGGATGGCCCCAAAGCTGAACTTACCCAAACATACACTGAGCCTGGGAGCCAAGTGGTTCATTCAGTTTAGGAGCTGGGTTATCAGAGCCAAGGGGGGGCCCAGCAGAGGCTGATTTACAACAAGCATGGGCAGAAAAGTTGGAGCGACACAGACCCTCACATTCCATGCAAGGTCTGACCAGGAGGGGACTGGGAGAGATCTGGAGAAAACTCCAAAACATTCGACAGGAAAATACAAAGTGATTATGACTTCAATTCATTTTTTGTTGTTTCTTTGATTGATGTTGAGGCGAAAAATTATATATTGCAAAGGTTCTTGCTTTCCATTTGTACTTCTTCTTTTGTGAGTTGTCCACTAAATTATTTGTCCATTTTTCTACTCTCTATTTTTCTAGAGGGTTCATCTTTTTCTTATTGATTTGTGGAAACTTTCTATATATTAATTACATAATTCTTTGTCTTCTGTCTTGCAAAAATTTCTCTAGATTTTCTAGCTTTTATCTTTTATGTTAGTTTTCGAATATGAAACTTAAAATGTATTCTAGTTAATCCTACATGTTTTCTCCTTCCAGGTGTATTTTCTGTTACCTTCTGGCCAGCTCCCCTCCTGGCTGGTGCTGTGACACTTTCGGGTCTGCCCACAAAGGTGGGCTGAGCAGGGCATCTTCCCTAACCACCCATCCTACTCTGTCCTCCTGCATCATAAGGTAAGTTCCAGGTGGGCAAAGACTTCTGTTTTGTTCTCAGCTATATGTATCACCAGTGCCTGGAACAAATAAATACTTGTTGAATGCATGAGTGGGTGGATAGAAGAGAATCTCTCAGAACTGCCCTGCCTCAGTTCTAGGAGGTCCTTTTCTCATCCATCCCTGCACCCAGGTACCTGGGCCCCATGCAGTCGCCAGTATTGTTTCCTCCTGCCTGGCCCTTATCCAGGAGTCATTGCCCACTGCCATTTATGAGCTCAAAGCTAACGAATGCATGGAATATTGACTTACCTTGATAAAGAACTGTGGGGCTCAGAGACTGCAAAGATCCTTTGGATTATTCATTCCATCTCCCTTCTACTTGGCTCTATGACTGATTTATGCCATGGGCTCTGGCAGGTCTGGGAGCGGCCCAAGGATCCCGTAGAGCAGAGCCTTCTGCCTGTCTCCCCTTAAAAGGACCTGGAAAGATAAAATTTGAAAAGTAGAAACCAGATCCTTCTTTAATGGTTAGGAGAGAAATGGTGAGAGGGACACAGGTTACTGTATTTAATTTACTATGTTACTAACCATGAGAATGATATCCCAGATAAAATGAAAGTTAATTTTTAGACCTCAGAAGGATTTTTAAAAAGGAATTCTGTAGCATAAAACAAAACAACTGACCTAGACTTCATTCTATAGTACCTGTCTAAAGTACATGAACACAAGTTGCAAAACTTAGGCCCTATTGGGGCCTAAGTTTGAACAGTGCTTTTAACAATTCTTGAAGCACTTTCTCATATATGAGAGAAAGAGTCATTTTCATCTCCATTTTATGAACGAGGATCAGAGAGGCTAAGGAACTTGCCTAAAGGTACACAGGAACTAAGTAGAGGAGTCACCAACTCCAGTATTGGTACTAACATTGAGTGGTTTTATACACAAGTTCATGGACTCTAGGACACCATCCTGCAATAAGTTCCTGTAAAATGAATGTTTTTATTTGGGGCATAAGGTTCTGCTCTGTCGGATTCAATTAAAACTTCCTGCTTTGAGCGACCGACAGTTATAAGACTTCCAGAGGAAATAATGTGAAGCTATACTTAGTGATACGACAAATATTTATTTAGCACCTATTTGAGCAGTGCACATGTTCGGCACTCTGAGCATACCACGATCAATCACACACCAAGCATGTTTTCAAGGAACTCACAGTCTTACTGGGAAGATGACATGGGCAGATGGGTGTGCACGTGTTGACATGGATGTAAAAGATTGATCAGCTAACACGAGTTTATGGGTGTAAGATTATATAAGACTTTGGAGTTTATAAAAAGGAATCATCAGACAAATCAGCTACCCTGTCATTTTAACTAAAGAGTCTAAACTAGTTTCAGTTCTGAAAATAGAGAAATTCTAGCTCCGTGCTCATCTGTAAGTATGCAAGGCAGTAAGCAATTTATTCTTGGTAGAATCGGGAGCAACAGTTAGGATTTGTAAATTCTTCTTTCACTTATATTTAAAAGAGAGAGATCCAACTTATTCCAAATTCATTATCCACAAGTAGATAGAATTTTCCCCTTGCTCTCATCTAGTTTTAAAAGATTATAGGAAATTATAGAAGGAAACATAAAATATACTGACCATGAGTTCATATGTAGCAGGAGAATGGAGAGAAAAGGGTCCCTCCTTGCTGGCCCATACAACAGTCACCATCATTGTGTACAAACCCACCTATAAAGCAGGGTTCTAATTAATCCCCACCCCTGCACCCAAAGCTTTAGGGTGGCGATTAATTAGAACCCTGCCTCATAGTTGGGTTTGTACACAAGAAACCTCTCCGGCAAACTATGCCAGAGGTAGTAATAGCTAAGTGGTAAAACTGCTCATTTGAATCCTCTTAAAGTGCTCTTCTACCATGGGCCACCATATTCCTGTCCCCTGTGGCTTTTCATCTCTTCCATCTACCTCTTCTGAGATAAAAGAGGCATTTCCACTGATACGGTAGATCAGTGGGCCCAAAAGGACCTGAGAATTGCTGGCCTTGATTTGACAATGCAATCGAATGTTTAAAATTTTCATACCTTTGACTCCAAGATAACACTTAAAGGAATTTGCCCAGAGGAAATAAGTAACAATGAATATGTAACTACAAGTGTTATTTAAAATAATTTAAAATTTTTAAAACAACTTAAATATTTACAAATATTGGCAATAAGTATGCTCTGCCAATACATTGAATTGAAAGTGATATACAAGCTATACAAGAAAAGATTAATAGAACTGACTGTATAAATATACAAAAAACGTTACAGCAAAAAATAACATTTATAACATCAAAAGACAAATGCGTAAATTATCTGTAACATATATGACAGGCAAGCTACACAATTTATTTGATATAAAAAGAATTCTTTAAAATCAATGAGAAAAGAAGAACACCCAATAGAAGGTGGCCAATAGCCATGTATAAGATACTTAATCTCACACAATTAAAGAGATATAAACTATATTAGTAGCCAGATTCAATTTTTCATCTATAATATAGGCAAAGTAGCATCCAATAAAGACCAGAATTTAGAGAAAAATTTGTTCTCGTTTATTTTTGGTGGAAGTATACATTGATGCATTCTTATTGAAGGACAGTTTAATAATATACCAAAATTTTAAAATCTTAAATAGTCTCCCTATAGGAATGTATTCTTGTGCATATGCTTATACAGGTGCATGAAATACATGCACAGGATATTTTACAGCAGTGTTGTTTGTAATATCAAAAACCTGGAACAAAATAACAAATAAATTATGGTACATCCACACAATGGGATACTGCGCTGTCATTAGGCAGAGTGAGATGACTCTGTATGTACTGACATAGAAAATGTCCAACATACACTGATACACTGATTGATAAATAAAAGCAGAAAGTTTAATACTATTAAATATAAGTAATTGCATCTGCACCTTATACACACATGCACATATACACATACAGTTTTTTTTCACATAAGCATAGATAATTTCTTAAAGGATATGAAAGAAATATAATAGTGGTGATTTCCAAATGACAGAACTGAAGGATAAGAGAGATTTTATATTGTATTTTGTATGACTTTGAACTATTTGATTCTTTTCTTTCAATGATTATATATTATTTTTGTAATTAAAAAAAAAAACAGCTTGAGCCATTCATTGAGCCATTATTAATCACCTACTCTGTTACAGGAATTGTTTAGATGCCAGGGATGCAGTGGTGAGCAGGCAGACATTATCTTTGCTCAATAGTAAATAATAACATGAAATGTAACATTCATCGGGTGTCGGGCAGGTTGGGGAGGAGGGGATGGGTATATTCACATCTGATGGGTGCGGTGTGCACCGTCTAGGGGATGGGCACACTTGAAGCTCTGATGCGAGTGGGGCAAAGGCAATATATGTAACCCAAACAATTGTACCCCTGTAATATGCTAAAATAAAAAATAAATTTAAAAAAAAAACATGAAATGAAGGGACCCATACGGTGGAGGGAGGGCAGCTGTGGCCATGGGGAAAGTGGGCTGAACTGAAAATCTGAGAGTCTTGCGTGTCGCAGAAACGGGATTCGCTTTTATAAAGGGGTAAACAAGAACTGGGGATGGCAGCGTGATCAGACAGTTGAGGAAATGCTGTTTTTCTCTGTGGTCAGCCTGTTTTCAGGTGGGATTGTTGGGGAGGGGACTCTTCCTTTCAGGCTGGCCTGAGTCAAAGGTCTTCTGCAGGTCTTTACTTAGGTTTCCCCCTCTGCTTCTGCAGAGGGGGAAACCTAAGTAAAGTTTGGCCGAGACAAGCTAGTGGGTATTTTTCCAGGTGTGTCAGTAGGGACAAACAGCTCAGCTAATCGTGTTGGGGACAGCGTCTGTGTCTGGCCTGGTCTCAGGTAAAAGACAGGGTCATCCAGGAATCTTACGTCAGTCAAACTGGGAAGGGTGGCTCTTGTCAGCAAGCTGCTTCCCAGAAAACAAAAGGAAGTGGGGATTTCTTGACCATTGCTGTTTTCCAGAACAGGGCTCACAAATGTTCACTGTCAAGGACAATCACAGCCCTTAAAGAGCTTTAATTTTGGGGGGGAGCAGGGGGATGATTTATGAATGAAACCATCAAATAATAAAATAAATAAATGCTAAATAAAAGTTCAATAACTACCTTCAGATGTTTCAGAGAGACATTGACTCCTCGGCCCCGTGGAGGCCACATCAAATCCACGCTACTCCCTGGCTTTGCAGTCTTGCAAACTCATCCGTATCTGCCCAGGACCAGACAGAGATCACTGTGACAGAACAGATGGCACTGAAACGGACCTGATTATGTACAAAGGTGTAGGATTCATTACAGCTCAATGAGGGAAGGAAAGGATGGCTCGATAAATGGCGTTGGGACAATTAACTAGCAATTTGAAGAAACAGTAATTTTAGAATCTCACTTTACGTTGTGCATTGAAATAAATGCCAGTTGGGTAGAAGAGTTAAATGTTTGCTTTTTGAACATCAAAATCTCAGAGAGAAATAGAATTGAATATTCTCCAAACCTCTAGAGGAGAAAGAACTTTATAGGCTTAGAAACAATACGAGGAATAAAAGGAATAGTAAGATCTATAAGTTTGATGTCAAAAAGTGTAAAGCACAGAAGCAAAAGGCAAACAAAAAATATTGCTGCAAATTTAACAAAGAGGGACCATATTTAATATTTAAGGCCTAATATATATTGATTAGGAAAAAAGTTGACTCTAAAATATAGAAGGGCAAAATATACTCACAAAGTAAGAAATATAACTAGCAAAAAAGGATTTGGGATGTTTAGTTCCCAAAGAATAAAAAATGTAAATTAAAACACCGGGTATCATTCTCCTCTCTTAAATTATCGTAAACTTGAAAAGAACACCTCTGGGTCTTCTGTTTCTGGGTAGGATGCAGAAAGCCACACATGACTATTGAACTTGCCCTAGCAATGAGAACTAGCCGGATAAGCCGCAAAATCCAGCTTCTTATGATTTTTAAAACCATCAGAATGCTGAGGATACAAAGAAACCTAAATAAATGAAATTCCAGAAAGCGATATGCTCCTCCTAGAATGGAAAAAAAAATCCACGGCTGCTTCTATCCTGAAAGAAGTGGCAGGAAGATGGGGAGTCTGCCCCACAGCCAGGTAAAGAGATACCATCAACACTTGGAACACTTCAATGGCCGACTGTGAGCTCATGTGGCTGATCAGAATCCCAAAGAGCACATGCCAACGCTTTCACACAGCTCTTCCTCAAGTACAAAGGGGTGACAGATAAAGGCTAAGAGCCAGGCAGGAGAACTGAGAGGATCCCCTGGAGGCATGCAGGACCTGCCCCAAGTGCAAGACAGTGGTTTGCTAAAGGGTGGGTGCCAAACAGGAGAGCTGAGAAAAATCCCGAAGGGAGACAGGACCTCCACCAAGTGCAGCACAAGGCTGGAGAGAGGTCCCCTGGGTGGCAGAAATCGAGGAGCAGGAGCCCAAGCCCAAGCTGGCAGTTGGCTGCAAAGCAGAAAGAGAAAGAAACCTACTACGGTTTCAAAAACTGGCAGCAGGTCTGTGAAGCATAAAAAGAGTTTTTGAGTCTCATTAGCGCTGAGATCGCAAGCCGCAAGGAAGGGACAGTCTGATATCACCCTCAAAGCCTTCAAAGCTAGTGGCGAGCTGGGTCCAACTGAAGCTGCAACAAAGCCTGCACCTGCTAGCGTATGCCTTTCATCAACGCAGTCCCTCACTCAGCAGCCTAACAGAAGGGATATAACCTTTTCTGTGGGCAAATGATATTTAATTCAGTGTCCACTCTTCTTCACACACAGTGTCCAACCCAAATAAAAAATGAAGACACCGTAAGACAGCCAGAAAATGTGGCATAGGGCTAAGAGAGGAGCAGTATTATAGACTGGAAAAGAGGGGGAGGGAGAGAGGAGCAGTACACAGAAGGACACCCAGATGTTGGATTTATGTAGACAATGACTATAAAATAAACAGGATAAATATTTTAAATATATTAAAGGAGTCACTTATATGTGAAATCTAAACAAGTCAAATTCACAGAAACAGAGGGTAGAATGGTGGTTACCAGGGGCCGTGGTGGAGGGTGAGAGGGTGGATAGGGGAGACGTTGGTCAAAGCACACAAAATTTCAGTTAGACAAGAGGAAGAAGTTCAAGAAATCCCTTGTACAACATGGTGACTATAGTTAATAACAACGTCTCATATTCTTGAAAATTGCTAAGAGAGTAGATTTTAAGTGTTCCCAGCACAAAATATAAGTATGTGAAGGAAGGCATATGTTAATTAGCTTAATTTAGCCATTTCCAAATGTATACGTATTTCAAACCTTCTTGTGTACACCATACACATATACTTGTCAATTTTTAAAGAATCTAAAGAAAAGATGTGTAATATATATGAACAAATGGGAAGTTTTAGCAGAGAGATGGGAACTATAAAAAAGAATCAAAATGGGCATGTTATTAATTCTTTAGAAGACCATCAATTGTTTAAAACAGAAGTTGTAACAATGAATTAGAGGGTTTAGAGCACAGGTAGCAATAATATACATGACAGCAGGAACACAGAGGAGGGGGGTGAGGTCAATGCAAGGATACTGTCCTAGTGCTCTTATGTTGTTCGTGAAGAAGTTATTATTTGAAAGCATATGTTAATAAGCAAAGGACTCACAGGATAATCTACAAAGAAATTTCTACAACAAAAACAGGTATAGTTAAAAAGTCAAAAGAGGAGGTAAAATGATATATGAAAATATTTAATTCACCTAAAGGAATACAGAAAAGGAGAGGCGAGGAAAAACAAACAGCTGGGACAAATGGAAAACAAGCACCAAGATGGTGGACTTAAACACTATCATGTCGAGGATGCTATTAAATGTAAATGAACTAGCTATTTTACTTTAAAAGCAGAGATTGTCAGACTATAGTAAAAAAAGGAGACACAACTACAGCCATTTATAAGAAAGATATTTTAAACAGAAGACGCAGACTAATTAGATATAAAAGGATGGGAAAAAACAGACCATGCAAATGCTAAACGTTAATGTGACTATATCAATAATAAAGTAGTTTTTCAAGACAGAATATGGGTGAAGATAAAGTGAGATCTGTTATTATAATAAAAGATCAAATTCATCAAAATAACAAATGGTAAATGTCTATACAGTTGAAGCATAAAATTAAAAGAAGAAAAAAATGGCAGAACTACAGAGATAAATAAAGAAATCCACAGCCATAGAGATTTTAACGTCTCTCTCAGTAAGTTATAGAATAAGTACACAAAAAAATCAGAAAGGATGCAGTAGATTCTAAAACAATTTGATATTTATAGAACACTGCACCCAAACATTTCAGAAAGCTGCTTTTCAAATGTTTATGAAATAAATACATAGGTAAACCATGTTCTGGGCCTTAAAACAGCTCTGAATACACTTCAAATAATTCAAACCTACAAAGTATGTTGTGTGACCATAACATTATTAAGTCTAAAATCAACAACACTACGATATTTTAAAAATCTCCAAATATTTTGGAGTTAAATAACATACTTCAAAAAAATTCATGGGCAGCTAAAAGATCACAAAAGAAGTTAGAAATATATTGAACTCAATGGTAATAAAAATACAACACATAAAAATTTGTGAAATGCAGTTAAAACAATGTTTAGATAGAAATTTGTAGCTTTCAATACCTATACTAGAAAAGAAGAAAAATATAAAGTCAGTTATTTAAGTTTCTACCTTGAGAAGATTGATGGAGGAGAGCAAAATAAATCAAAAGTAGAAAAAAGCAAAAATAAGAGTGGAAGTAAAAGAATTAGTAAATGACAAATGATAGAGCAAATTAATAGAGTCATAACTGGGCTCTTGAAAAAATTAGTGAAATTAATAAACCTGTGGCAAATCTGATCAAGAAATAAAAAGAGAACACAAATTATTGGGCATGAAAAAAGTGTTGTCACTATAGATCCTTTCAATATTAAAGGGAAAATAAGGGACAATTCTGAGCACCTTAATGTCAATAAATTTGACAGCTGATATAACATGGACAAATTCCTTGGAAAATAAGAATTTTTCAAAACTGACACAAGACAAAATATAAAATCTAAATAGTCCTAAATCTATTTTTGAAAATTAAATTTGTAATTACAAAAAAACACCAAAGGAAAGTTCACTCCCAAATGGTTTCACTGATGAATTATGGCAAGTATTTAAAGAATAATAATCCCAGCTGGGGCTGGTGGCTCATGCCTATAGTCCCAGCTACTCAGGAGGCTGAGGCAGGAGGATCACTTAAGGCTGGCAGATTGAGACGAGTCTAGACAACATAGTGAGACCCCCATCTCTAAAAAATAAAAAGAGAAAGAAAGAGAGACTATTTGATTTTTTTTTTTTTTTTGGAGTCAGGGTCTTGCTCTGTCACCCAAGCTAGAGTGCAATGGCATCATCGTAGCTCACTGCAACGTCCAAGTCCTTCCTCAGCTTTCCAAGTAGCAGGCCAACAAGCACACTCCACCATGTCTGGATAATTTTTCTATTTTTTGTAGAGATGGGGTCTCACTATGTTACCCGGGCTGGTCTCAAACTCCTAACCTCAAGTGATCCTCCTGCCTCGTTCTCCCAAAGTGCTAGGATTACAAGCATGAGTCGCTGCGCCTGACAGTAATTTGAATCTTATACAAACTCTTTTAGAGAAGGAAGAAACACTCTCCTATTTGGTTTTTGTTGTTGATGTTTAGATACGGGTTCTTGCTATGTTGCTCAGGCTGGATTCAAACTCCTGGCAATCCTCTTGCCTCAGCTTCCTGTGAAGCTAGGATTACAGGCATATGCCAGCATGCTCAGCCCCTGTGTGTTTTATAAGGCAATTAGAATCCTGAAACTGAATGCTAAAAAAGACATTAAGATAAAAGAACAATATCCTTCATGAGCATAAACACAAAAATCCTTAACAAAATATTTGTGAATTGAATCCATCAACGTATGAAAAGAATAATACATCACGAACAATTGAGATTTGTCCTAAGAATGCAAGGTTTATATGCCATGCAAAATATAATCAATGTAATTCAACAAATTAATTAAGAATATAAAGGGGGAAACTATGTGATTATTTCAATAGATGCAGAATAAAAGCATTTGACAAAATTCAGTATCCTTGAATAATTTTTCTAAAAAATCTTTAGGGTTTTTTTTCAAGTCAGGAACAAATATTCCTAAATCTGATAAAGGGCACCAAAAAAGCTAACATCCTACTTAATGATGAAATAAGATTAGGAGGAAGGTAACAATGTCCACTTTTACTATTTCTGTAAAGCATTGTATTAAGGTCCTAGTCAATGCAATAAGGTAAGACAAAGAAAGAAAAGTGAAACAAATTGGAAGGGAAGAAGCAAAGCTATAATTATTTACAAACCACATGGTTTATGTGCCGAGAACCTTAAGAAATCTACAAAAGTATTATAAGAAATAAATATGGCCGGGCGCGGTGGCTCACACCTGTAATCCTAGCACTCTGAGAGGCTGAGGTGGGTGGATAGTTCAAGGTCCGGAGTTCAAAACCAGCCTGAGCAAGAGCGAGACCCCGTCTCTACTATAAATAGAAAGAAATTAATTGGACAACTAAAAATATATGTAAAAAAATTAGCCGGGCATGGTGGCGCATGCCTGTAGTC
>CAUYRT010049683.1:0-14683 GCA_963574885.1 Lepilemur ruficaudatus
TTTTTAGTTGTCCAATTAATTTCTTTCTATTTATAGTAGAGACAGGGTCTCGCTCTTGCTCAGGCTGGTCTTGAACTCCTGACCTTGAGCTATCCACCCGCCTCGGCCTCCCAGAGTGCTAGGATTACAGGCGTGAGCCACTGCACCCGGCCTCTTAAGTCTACTTTAAGTGAGCAGGTAAACTACATGCCAAGCCCTGTATTTGGTTGAGATCACAGATAAAAAACAAGCATCTGTTGACTTATAGCCTGGAAGAAGAGGCAGATATGGAAGCAAAGAAATTGCCAAAACAAATGTGATAAGAGCCATGATCAATACTTGCATGGGTTTCTGCGCAAATCTCATCCTGCCTGGGAGGAGAAGGACTGAGGGAATGATTTCTACTAGAAATGATGAGCAAGTTCAAAGATACGTAAGCCCCAAAAGCAGCCAAGGGAAGAAGTTAGAACTCAATCTGGGAAGGAGAGTAATAAAGAAAAGACTTCAAGGAAAATATAAAATCTTAGTCACCAAACAAGAGAAAGAAGGACACACCTTACCAAAGAGGTCTCCCTTACTACCCAATGTAAGAGTGACAACATCCATCCCAGTACCTTATCCTAGCACTCGCTGTCCCTCACTGATCTTTACCGTTTTACATAATCCTTATACTATCTGACTTATTATATTCCCATTTTATTTGTTGTCTATCTCCCTTATAAAAGACGAAGTTCTTCTACGAAGGTGGGGACTTTGTTTTATTCATTGCTAGTTCTCCGTTACCTAGACGAGTGCCAGATCTGCGGCAAGTACATTCAATAAATATTGAGTAAATGATACTTGCTGGTTGTATAACTTTGTGCACATAATTAATCATCTCTTGTTCTCAATTTTCTCACCTATAGAGATGGAAGTAACAACAGTGAATTCACAGGGTTGTTAAATGTTAAGTAAGATAATACACACAAACCACTTCCCTGATTCACAATAAACGTGAGTAGCTGTGTGGTTGTTACTACTATTAGTATTGTTAGGAATGGCCTTGTCCCATCTTTAATTCAATATGTTCAAGGGTTTGTAATATATTAAACAAATTCACTTACTTACACTGAGTATTCATACAATCCTGATTAGTGCATATGTACTGAAGTCACTTGGGGCCTGCACTCTGGCTCTTGTCTAACCTTCACAAACTAATTTGGGTTCTCCGAATAACTGGCATTGAAAAAGATAAAAACCATACTTGCTGGTATCTCCTCTGCGTCCGGCACCCCCTTCTTCACCAAGTCACTCTATTACCGCATTGCAGTGGTTCACAATTCAACGTACTCCTGTATCAGCATCTGAGTTGAGTGTGGGAGCTGAGTCACTGCCTTTCTCTAACGTGCCCATCAAAGTTGACCTCACAGGCAAGATTTCCTACTACTGAAGTTTCACATGAAATCAACTCCTGATAGAGAATTTTGTAAGTCAAGAAAACTTAACTGAAATCTACATCAATGCACACTGTAATTGTAATAGTGGATTTTATGTAATTCTTTACTGTCTCCAAAATTTTGTTTTCCTACTGGGGAAACAGCAATACAACAGGGCTGTTACAGCAGTGCCAGCATGGAAACTAGAAGGCAGAACTGCAGAGTGGCAGGAGCCTGAGTTCTGAACCAAACACCACAGGGTGCTGTTTTTGCCTCTTGCTAGCTGTACGTCCCTGGGAGAGCGACTTAACCTCTCTACACACATTTTCTCCTCTGTTCAGTGGGGATGGTAATAGTCATATTCAGTGGGTTTTTATGAGACTCGAATGAGCTAATATATCTAAAGCACTTAAAATAATGCCTACTATACAAGTGCTCAACAAACATAACAGTAGTAGAAGCAGCAGCAGTAATAGTAATAAAAAAAAATCAAAGGTCAGGAGGTCAGGATTTTCTCGTAAGATATAGAAGGAAGCCTATTTTAGAACTACGGTGGTCCATCCCACCTACTTGCAAACACTTCTGTATAACCCCTGTCAGCAGCTTCATCTTCTAATATGAAAAGATCAACAATAGATCATGCACAATTCATACACCCTGTGATATACACTGAAAACTCCAACTCAAGCAATCTCTCTATATATGAGAAGTTGATGTAAAGAATTTTTATTTGTAAGGAATAAAATAAGGAACTTTACTATATAGATTACTCAGAAACTCACAGCTATAGGTGAAGTTTTTCTGATGAAGGTTTTAAAGCAATAGCTTCTGTGTCAGCTTCCTGACTCTTCAATTTAATTACAGGGAAATTCTGCAGGACACTTTAAGACTACAACTGTTACTTTTACAAGCAGTTCAGATTCTATAAATATTTCCAGACTGACTTATCAAATAGTTGTGCAACTCTTGGGCCAGAAGTGAACATTAGAAGTAATATTAAATTAATCATCTTTATATCTTCGGCATGACCATACCTAACCCAACACAGACAAATGAAAATCTATTTTTAGTTTTTGAAAGCACCCAAAGAAAATCTTATAATATGCCTGAGAAAAACACTACAGCTTCAAACAAATCAAACTGCTATTGGGCTCTATTTATACCTAATCTAAACCCTTTGTGCTGTATTATAAACCTACTTCATCTTGCTTAGTCTTTTCTCTTAAGTTCAGGAACAGCTGCTCAACATCTTTTTAATAATCAGGCCCACCCAAAAACAGTTTTTATCTTTCATGGCTAAATTGAGGAAGATTATTTTATTTCATTTTACTTTTTTGAGACACAGTCTCACTCTGTTGCCCAGGCTAGAGTGCCGTGGCGTCAGCCTAGCTCACAGCAACCTCAAACTCCTGGGCTCAAGGAATCCTCCTGCCTCAGTCTCCCGAGTAGCTAGGATTACAGGCATGCACCACTATGCCTGGCTAATTTTTTCTATATATATTTGTAGTTGTCCAGCTAATTTCTTTCTATTTGTTTAGTAGAGATGGGGTCTCGCTCTTGCTCAGGCTGGTCTCGAACTCCTGAGCTCAAACGATCTGCCAGCCTCGGCCTCCCAGAGCGCTAGGATTACAGGCGTGAGCCACCACGCCTGGCCCATAGGAAGATTTTTTAAAGGTAAATAAAATGTTAAAATAAAGTTTCAATTACCACCACCGCATTCTATTTCAAAGGTATTTCAGAATTTATAAAACTTTTTATATCACATTTGCTTCTCACCTCCTGAGCTAAGCCATTGTCACTGACACCGTTTAAAGAGCCTCAGCAAAGCCCACCGACTTACTTAAGTACCCTCGACCTGTAAATGGCAAAACCAGGACTCATACTGTACTAAGGTAAGTGGCTTTTAAGCCCAGTGATCTTTCTTTCTACCATACCATGCTATGCTTGTATTATGCAAATCATCAAAGAGAATCAATTATGTAGAATGTCAATCATTTTCAACTTTTCATGTTGGTTTTCTTTTCCAGTCCTCAACACCCTTTATTCTCCCTGTAAGTTCACACGTGGGCCACACATAGGACAGCATGGAACAGCGTGAAGAGTGAAGTGGATCCACATTAACGCGTGAAGCAGGTCAAGCACCCTCCCTCAGAATTTTACACGCTTTCTGTTTTAAACAACATCATACTCGTCCCCTGGTAGGTCAACATTAGCCACTGATAGTCGCTTTGCTACACAATGCTAACTTTACACTTTTATTCAACTTTCTTCCTGAAATGTTTCCCTCTAAGAAAACTTTTGCTGAATTTGTAATCATTCTCTCTGTCTCTCTCTCTATATATCATTCCTATAATTTAAAAGGCAAAAAACGAAAGTCTAAAAAAAAAAGTGTTATTTCCAATCTAGCTCTTACTTTCTGTTGATTATGTCCTTGGGAAAGAGAGAAGGAGAAATAGCCCCTAGTTATTTTACCACTGATAAAAAAATGAGACAAAATGAAACCACTTGCCTGATGTCTCATTATTAATTAAAAAAAAAAAAAAAAAGACAGGGTTAGAGCTCAGGTCCACCACTGGAGGTGCCAGTGGGCAGCTTCTGTGACCTTGGGTAATTAATTCAGTTAATCTTTCTGGTGCTTTATATCCCCTTACAGGTGTTACTAATGTCATTATGTTCGTTTATTGAGAACTCACTATGTCACGGGCAACACGACTGTATTACCGCATTGAGTAACAACCCTCCAGGTTAAGTATGATGGACTCCACTCAGTGAGTGAAAAAGCTGATTCTTAAAGAGATGAAAGAATTTGCCCAAATTACATAGCCAATAAATTAGAATTTGAGCCCAGGCCACTGTGAACTCCAAAATCCATCTATTAACCATAATTCTATGCCATTCCATAAAATAAAAGGCTTAAACCATAAGGCCAATTTCTGAGATTCCTTGAATCTCTAACAAGCTATATTTATAAGGTTTCCATTATGCCCTGGTGTTCCAACTTCATATGTACAAATTTGGTTAACTTTCCAAAGATCAGCAAAACATGGGAGAATATTCCATGCTATTATTTTTTTCATTAATATGCCTTTTCTTTTTCACAAGTCCAGAGATAATAATAAACAGAATTAACAAAAAAATTCTCAACAGTTTGTAGAATATAAATTATACTATTTTCTACCTTTTACTCTGTCTTTAAAGTCATATTTTCCAAAGAGATAAACTTTAATTCATTGTAGCTGCTGGCACACAATTTTATTTGTTACAGCAGATTCCCTGAAGTATACAATATAAAAGTAAAATATTTGTCCTATGAAAAGATCTACCACATTATTATGAAATGTAATTAATTTCTATATTGTCAGTAACTACATAGAATGCCAAATACATATTCAATGCATGTCATTTCGATAAACCGATTAACTGTATCCTTAAAAATAAAACTATTTTCACAAATTGTCATGTTTGAAGAAAACTACAGACCAATGATATACACGTAATGATAATCTGCTAGACATAGCTTTCCAGAGTCTTTCGAGAGACATCTGTACATGAAAATATGGTCCTTCCAGCTCATTCCCGGCCCTTTATTCACCAGAATTACTCAGCTCTGAATGAAATCTTAGAAGCTGCCTTGGTTTGGCATGTATAACTTGCCAAATGCAGTCTGTTAGAAACTCACAGGAAATATGCATCACCAAATAAAATATAAAGAAGACAGCATTAATTTTTAAAAGGTGGCTGAATCTTGAATCATGGTGCTACTTCCATCAAGCGGAAGGCATGCAATTAAGAGACTGAGGATGAAATGTGAATGCACCCCATTATCTGGTGACTAAACACAGAGAAATGGTTCCTTCCTAGCATGCACAGGAAGTTAAGCTTAATCACAGGATTTGCAATAATAGGCACAGTATTCCAACAGATATACAGTGACAACAACAACAAAAAACCCAAACAAACATTTTCTACTAATTTTAAACAGAGAACAAGCTGAGTCACAGCTTTGCACAGCAGGGAATAATGGCTTCCATGAGTGGTGAGGTTAATGAGCTCTGAAGGTAGGTTTGTTGATTAAATTACTCACAGGGGCTTCAGTGGTCACCTCTCCTCTTGACTACTTTTTAAAACAATTACCTCATCTTTAACAAATTGATCCATTAACCTTCATCCCAATAGAAGCAAAAGCAGCTAAACGCAGAATATGGGACATGTGACCCTTGGCACAGGAAAGTGGTCCTCTGTTCATTCTTTCTTTAAAAATAGAAGCGTTGCCTGGGGGCTGGGCACTCAGCAAGGTACAGGAACCAGCTGTGAGCAGCTTCCCACGCCCCGCCCTCATGGAGCTAGACATCTAGCAGGGAAACTAGAGCTGAGCACGCTCCTGCAGCATCACGAAAACAGACAATGGGAGCTCCGGGAGAGTGTAACACCCAACCCGGGCTGGGCTCGGGGGTGAAGGTCAGAAGGTGGCTGAGGATCTGACAGTGAGGCCTGGAAAATAAGCATGAAAAATGCAGTAAGAGCAGATCAGCCATCATGGGCCGGGGTCCTGAGAAGAGAACTTGAGAACTTTTTCAAAGAAACGAAAAAAGAACGAACGGAGCATGAAGATCTAGTGTGGCACTGCCCTAAGCGTATGTCCAAAGACTCAAGGCCTGGTAACCCACGACAGGGATTGTAGACTTTTTTCCAAGAGCAACTGAAGGGTCTTCAGCAACAGACTGACCTGACCAGATTTGCATTATTAAAAGATCACTCAGGCCTCACTGTGGAGAACGGATCTGAGGACTGGGAAAAGGCTACTGTCGAAGTCCAAGCAAGAATTAATGATGGAGGGACTTCTCAAAGCTATCAATCATATCAGTCCCTTGCCCAAAACTCTGCCACGCCTCCTCCTACCATTAAACGAAAATGCAAGTTCCTCATTTTGGCCAACAGGTTTATACAACTTGATACATTCCCATGACTACAACTCCATCCTCCACTTTCAGTTTCTCCATTAGGCCTCAACCACACCGGCCTGATTTCAGGCCCCTAAATGGATCAGCTGTGGGGTCAACTCAGGACCCTTCTATTTTCTATTCCCTTTGCCCAGGGCCCTCTTCCTCCAGAGATTCATTAATTGGTCTCACTCATTTCTTTATTCAACAAATATGTACTGAGCACCTACTACCTGCCAGGACTGTTCTAGGTCCAGCTCAAGGGTTCCCTCTCCTTGACCACTCTAGCTGATGTGGCACTCCCTATTCCAAATCCCCCCACCCTATTTCATTTATGAAGTTGCTAACTCAAATTACGTATTATTAAATAAAACTTATATTAATAAATTGGGAGTTGAAATGGCCACAGAACATTAAGAACAGGAGAATTCAGGCTTTATCAGAATGTCATATCCTAGGCCCATGGCTGACAATATATTCAAGCCACCAACACGTTCCAGGGCTATGCACTGGAGGTGCAATGATGTCCAGAGGCGAACAGGTAAGGCACAGGCCTTTTCTCAGCAAGGTTACAAAGCCTAGTAGGAGAGAACAGACATTAAACTAGTCATTATGAGACAATACACTACGAGCTGATATAGGAAATGAGGGGCGCTATCTATGGAAGCAAAAAAGAAGGAGGCGGTGGGGAAGAGAAAAGAACAGCACGTAGGATGGCCAGAAGGTAGGGTGCCAGGACACTGAGGACCTGAAGGAAGTTAAGTGTACCTGCAGCCAAGGTTGTGAGCATGCAGAAGGGAAGGGAAGGGGGGAGCCAGAAAAGATGGAGAAGATGAAGGCTGAAACAATAAGCAGAGGGCAGATCTAGAGAGGCTTTCCAAAACAAAGTCAAAGTTTAAGTCTTTATCCAGATAACAGTAGGGAAACACTAAAGGATTTTAACACGGGAGGCTTAGAATCAGATTTACTATTACTTGCACTTCTGAATAAATATACTTCCTGGCCAGTGCATAATCCATCCACTTCTTCCTACTGAAATGTCTTATGTTGGGTTTGCTCACTGACTCAACAAATCTTTGTTGAGTGTCTCCTCTGCATCAAGCACTGTTCTTGGGACTGGGGATACAGCAACAAACAAAACAAACATAAAACCACTGCCTTCATGCAATCCGTGTTCTGGAGTTTATTTTCTGAACATGCACATGGAAATCACAAAGCAGGAGGAATTCAAATCTTACAAAGTTTCTTAGAAATCAACTCATCTACTTTTTTTTTTTTTTTTTTTTTACAGAGATGAAAAATATAACCATGAGAGATTGGGTACTTGCTCAAGGTCATGAAGTTTTGGTCGAAAAGCCACTATACCACAATAAAGACTTGAAAACAAAAACTGCCCAGAAGCTGCTCAAGGACACAAAAAGCCCACATCAACAGAGACAGACTCTCGAGGTTTAGCAGATTATTTCAATGAGTTTTTCTATCTGTCACATTTGTTGAAGAATGTTCCCACAATTATCTAATACACTGTTGAAAAAGATAAGATACTTCAAAAATGTTAAACTCAAATATCACATTGGATTACACTTTGGAAAGAAGCAGAGTAGAATGGAAAAAGCACAGAACCTGATCCAGCTTGTACTTTCAGAAAGTCATTTATATCCATCCCTTAATTCTTATCTCTACGACATGCCTCGCGTACTATAGGAAAGTGATTTTCAATAATTCATTCAACAAGAATAAAACAGCATACACGTTTTATTTGTATTGTTCTAACTAGGTAAAGGGTGTCATTTTAAAAGCATGAATAGGCCGGGTGTGTTGGCTCACGCCTGTAATCCTAGCACTCTGGGAGGCCGAGGTGGGAGGATCGCTTAAGGTCAGGAGTTCAAGACCAGCCTGAGCAAGAGCAAGACCCTGTCTCTACTAAAAATAGAAAGAAATTAATTGGCAAACTAAAATTATATAGAAAAAAAATGAGCCAGGCATGGTGGCACATGCCTGTAGTCCCAGCTACTCGGGAGGCTGAGGCAGGAGGATCGCTTGAGTCCAGGAGTTTGAGGTTGCTGTGAGCTAGGCTGATGCCACGGCACTCTAGCCAGGACAACAGAGTGAGACTCTGTCTCAAAAAAAAAAAAAAAAAAAGACATTTTTTTCCCCTTGTAATGCGTTTTTTTCAAATAAAAATAATCCTCAGAAGAATTGTTGATGAAAGACAAAGTCGAGAAGGTGACTCCCATATATTTTTATTGTCATTTCTGGGGAAATGTTCTTTTATTTTTGAGCCTCTGTATCACTTATGGTATACTATCTTCTCTCTTTGATTTCTCTAAGCATGTGAAAAAACATACTTAGCAATTAAAACTTCTCCTATTGATGTCCAAGAATATATCAGTTCTATATAAAAAGATGGCACTGTTTCATAGCTATGTGGGTTGCTTTTTAGTCAACTAAGGAAAAGAAACTGGGGAAGACTGGACTCAATTCCACGTGAAACCATCTGTGAAATGGAGATGCATAAACTAAGTCACTTAACCGATCCGGGGAACAAGCTTATGTTACATCTAAATGACAATTCCATAAAATTCCATACTTTCTGGCTTATTGTCATGTTTAACAGATATGGTTATTTTTTCTAAACGCTACCTACAATTAATTTTTCAACCAGACCAACTCTTCATTGATTCCTTTCTATGGGAATACTCAGTCTAGGAGAAAAAGAAAGGAGAAGAGGGAAAAGGATGAGATTTAAAAAACAAAAAGAACTACATATCTTACTTGGCTTGTGCAAGACAGCCTGGTGCAACCACGTTGTGATTCTCCTCCACGTTCTGGAGTGCGGTGAGCTCTACCATGTTAACCATCACGTCATTGGTGTGGCCTGGAAGCTGGGGAAGCGCTGAAATGATCTTCTCTACTAAGTTGTCTCCGTGATGTCCAACTGCTCCTGTCGCAGCAGACAAGAAAATATAACTTCACAAAATGGGAGGGCGAGGTAAGTTGGATAAATGTTTTGTAATGCCCTTTCCAGCCAAAATAACCCAAACCTAATATTTTGCCCCTTGTAACACTATTCACGTTCACAATATCTAGTCAATGCATGCCTCATGGGTTGGACTTGGTGTTCCATGAGGGAGGCATCATGTCTGCTGTGGCTACTACGACATCCCCAGCACCTAGCACTGTGCCTACATATAGCAGGCATCAATAAATATTTGCTTAATAAATAAGTTAATTAAATTATCAGCATAGAGCCAGTCAGGTAAATAGTGTCATAGTAATAATACTGCCCTGAAATTTTAAAGCTAAATTTTATTTTCATTTTACTGATGAAGACACTAAGGAGTTATGGGAGAAAGTCATGTGGACAGCTGAAGGAAGAACATCCCAAGAAGAGCTGCAGAGAAATTTCAAAGACCCCGAGGCTGGGACATGCTTAGCGTGTCTGAAGAGTGGCAAGGTACCCAGTGTGCCTGGAGAGTACTGTGTGAAGAAAGATCCGTGGGAGATGATGTGGGAGAGAGAAACACAGGCAGATCATGTAAATCCTTGAAAACAATAGCAGGCAACTTAGATTTGACAGTAGGCATGAGAGAACATGGGAGGCCTAGGTGCAAGCAAATGATATGTCATATTTATGCTTTCATGGGATCACATAAGAAACTGGTTTAAGTGGTTGTTTATCTGTATATCTTTTGTACCTTTAAAGTTATTTTTTACTACTTGCAGCTTTACTGTGTCAAATGCTGTTCTGAAGTTCAGTAAAGTGAGTGTGATAACTGAACGTTGGATTTGGTGATATGAGAGGCCACTTTCATCGACAAAGGAAAGTTCTGGGAAGTACTGGAAAATAAAACGTAACTGAAGTGGGGTCGAGAAAATTGGAGCAGATGATTGTGGAGGCAGCAAGTGTAGACAACTCTTTCAAGTTTGCTAAAAAAAGAAGCAAAAAAAAAAAAATGGAACTGCAGTTAAGGGAGCCTTAGGGTTCAAGAAAGAAGATATTCCATCCTACTTGTATGTCAATGGGGAAAATTCAGAGAAAAGGGAAAAATGATGATCTAGGAAAAGGGGAGGGTATTTGAAAGATGGTTAATCTATGAGAGAAGTGAAAAGAGAGAGGATTTAGTCTACATAGGTGAGAAAGTTGACATTCGAATGCAGGGACAGTACATCGCCTTTTAGTGGAAGGAAAGAAAGACATGGGTACAGATGTAGAAAACGTGGTAGGTCTGGTATAGGAAGATGTGGAATTTTTCTAATGGCTTATATTTTCTCAGTGATAGTAGAAGCAAGAAAGCTTAGGGTGAGTATGGAGAAGGCAATCTGGAGGCTTGAGGAAAGAGAAAGCATGAAATGATTGCTGCTGGATGGCAACTCTGTCTCCCTCTGTGCCCTTATTTTCTAAATCATTCTTGATCGCTTCATACTGTCGGATTTTAGAGGGCAGAACTTAGGCTCACCTCATTTGTTTTGTATGTAGAAAAGAGCCTTGTACAAGGAATAGAACCCACAGTTGTAAGGGAGCTATTGCCACGATACTAGACAGAGGACATTAAGGTTGGTCTAACTGAAGTCTTGGGGGAGAACACAAAATTATGTGAACTTTTTGATTAATTATGAGATAATAGGTAACATTTTTGGCATAAAGAAATGAAAGATAAGCATTATATACCATCCATTCAAAAAACTCAACAAGGCTGGGCGCAGTGGCTCACGCCTGTAATCCTAGCACTCTGGGAGGCCGAGGTGGGTGGATTGCTCAAGGTCAGGAGTTCGAAACCAGCCTGAGCAAGAGCGAGACCTCATCTCTACTATAAATAGAAAGAAATTAATTGGCCAACTAAAAATATATAGAAAAAATTAGCCGGGCACATGGCTGTAGTCCCAGCTACTTGGGAGGCTGAGGCAGAAGGATTGCTTGAGCCCAGGAGTTTGAGGTTGCTGTGAGCTAGGCTGACGCCACGGCACTCACGCTAGCCCGGGCAACAAAGTGAGACTCTGTCTCAAAAAAAAAAGAAGGCAGAGGAGCTAGTTCTCTCTTAACATGGTGATATCGAGTACAGAGGGAGGGCTTATAGTAGCAGGTGAATATTCTTGGTATCCTGATATGTATTTTTTGGCACAGTAAAGTGAAAGTAATAGAACTCTGAAATGTCTCATGTTAGAAAAAAGACTTTTAAAAACTAATTTTAATGAGTTTTAGCACTACAGGGTTAACAAAACAAGCAAGCGAACCAACATAGAGCAAAACAAAATGTCCATAGGTACTTATGGATTACCTAAAAAACCCCAAGAGAAATGGAATTGGGTAAAATGGCTTTTAATATAACTTCTTAAATAAAAAAGCTTTAAAATGTACAAATAGCTCAAAAACATCCTGAGGGGGGGAAAAATTTAAAAAGACAACAAAGTCACATATCCAGAAGAAAAGTCAAACTTTATTGTTATCACCTACCTTTGCCTTGAACCTGAACAGAGTAAAAATAAATTAATTGGAAACCCGAATCCAAGGGAAAGCTCCCTTCTGTTTTCCATTCTGTTTTTTGAAGAGATTATGGATAAGAACTGAAACTGCTATCAGTGACTGACTGGTTTATAATAAACAAGCTTCTGGGAAAAGTTCTGGGAAATTTAGTATTTGGTCTAGCTTATTCCACTTTCCATATCTACTAATATGTCTCCTTAAAAAGGAAGTGTTCAAAATAATGACTGGTTTCCAGAAAAGTTTATGAATATACTAAAGATATTTTATTAAAAGGGGTCTTCAGACTAACATGTTTAACTAAAAAAAAAAATTATAGTTGCGTTTGTTTTATTTATTGTCTTTATGAGCTGTGAAAAGAGAAGATGGAGATACAGAATTCTCTCTGATTGTCAGATAACATCTAACTCGGCCAGAAAATTAAGTTAATCATAATGTTACAGAATCTCAAAAGATTAAGGAGTTGGCCCTGGGCGCTCTCTCTCTTTCTCTGTCTCTCTCTGTCTCTCTCTCTCTCTCTCAATCTCTAACTCTCCCCCTAAGTGATCTCATTAGTCTCAGGACTTTAAACATCAACTGTTTGCTAATTACTCCCAAATGTACAGATGCTCCTTGACTTAGGATGAGTCTACGTTCTGATAAACCCATTACATAGTCAAGAAATGGTTAAGCTGAACCATGGTAAATTGGGGACTATCTGTATATCCCTAGCATAAACCTCTCCTCTAAACTCCAAAATCATGTATTCAACTATTTGCCTTCTCCACTGAGAGTCTCACAAGTCATCTGAAAGTTATCATGTCAGAACTATACTCCCCATTCCAACTTTCACTCCCTCCCCCAAATCTGCCCTGGCCTAGTATTTCTTATCTCAGAAAACAGTGCAAACATAAATGACAATTGCTCTAATCAGAAATCTGGAATCATTCCTTGACTTACTCCTTTGCCTCAAGCCTTCTATTCAACTTATCAGTAAGCCCTGCAGGTTCTGTCTTCCAAAATATGTCTTAAATCTAATTCTTATCATCTCCATGTATCACCTCTCACCTGCAATTGCCTTCCTACTGGGCTCCTTCCTTCCACCCATATCTCCTATAATCTGTTCTCCACACAGCAGCCCAAGGAATTTTTTGAAAGCAGAAATATGGTCACTCCCATACTGAAAATCTTTCAATGATTTCCCCATAGTTCTTGGGGGAAAAAATCCAAAATTTCTACTATGGTCTGTAAAGCCTCACATGATCTGGCCCTTGCCTACTTCTCTAGTATCCTCATTCAGCCCCACTGCATTATGATCCAGCCACACTGGCCTCCCCTCAGCTCCTCAAACATGCCAAACTCTCTCCTACCTCAGGGCCTTTGAATATGCCTTTTGTTTAAACTACTGCTCTTTCTTTTTTCCTATGGCTACTCATTCTTCAAACATCATTAAGTATGACTCCTTAAAAGAGGCCTTTCCTAACATCCAATCTAAGTACTGTTCCCTATTTGTTTTAGTCATAGAATTATCACAATTTGTAATTATAAATTTGTGTACATGCTTAATTCTATCTTTACTACTATATAGAATAAGCTTCATGAAGGAAGGAATTATGTCTGCTTTATTCATCAATGCATACTCACTACCTAGCACAATGTATGACACATAGATTCTCAATAAATATGTTTAGAATGAATAAATCAATGAATGAAAATTTTTTACAAAATTGGAGAAACATATGGAAACAAAGAGAAGATCAAAAAAATATAAACTGCAAATCTCCCTTGTTACCTTACTCAGTATTCATACTTCTTCTAGATTTCCACTATAGAAGATATTCCCATATTAAATGAGTTACTAGTCATAAATTAGTATAAGGCATATGCAAAAAAAAAAAATGAGAGAAGATCCAGCTAAATCCTACTAAATATATGCTGATGATAATGAATAATGATGTAATATAAAACTCAAGATCTCAAATTTTTAATTTTCTGAGCTTTATCAAAAATGGACAGGAAGAAAAAAAAAACAAGCTCAAAGCAGCAAGTGAACAACTGAAAAAGTATGGCTCACAATTGGTTGATTTTTCTCATGTCAGTCACAGGAAATCTCAGCAAATACAGCATTTGGTGTTACTTTTAATAATTATACAAATTGGTAACTAAATTACATGATTTTCCCTAAATCTCATGTCTGTACATTTTATTTTTAAAAATGTGTCTAGATATACAGTTTTAAAATTCCATGGTGAGAAGTCTAACAACTAAAATATGATGACTATATTTTCCAAACAAAAAAAATCAGAATTTTTGTTGACAGATGTTAAAGAATATTGAAAAATCCATAATATAGGTTAAGTATTATAATTTCTATATTATAGATATATACAGACTCAGCCATGCAATTTATTGAAGGTAAGTATAAGAGGAGGAATCAGTATTCAAACTTCAGTTTTTCTTACTCAGAGGTGCATGCTGTTTCTACTTAGCTACAGTGCTTTCTGCTGTTCTTTTTTTACATAAACTTTATTTATTTATTTATTTATTGATTGATTGAGTCAGAATCTCACTCTGTTGCCTGGGCTAGAGTGAGTGCCGTGGTGTCAGACTAGCTCACAGCAACCTCAAACTCCTGGGCTCAAGCAATCCTTCTGCCTCAGCCTCCCAAGTAGCTGGGACTACAGGCATGTGCCACCATGCCCGGCTAATTTTTTCTGTATATTTTTAGTTGGCCAATTAATTTTTTCCTATTTGTAGTAGAGACGAGGTCTCGCTCTTGCTCAGGCTGGTTTCGAACTCCTGACCTTGAGCGATCCGCCCGCCTCGGCCTCCCAGAGTGCTAGGATTACAGGCGTGAGCCACCGCGCCCAGACCATAAACTTTATTTT
>CAUYRT010049684.1:0-60292 GCA_963574885.1 Lepilemur ruficaudatus
ACACTCATACTCATGTGCACACACACAGGCACACTCATACACATGTGCACACACAGGCACACTCATACTCATGTGCACACACACAGGCACACTCATACTCATGTGCACACACACAGGCACACTCATACTCATGTGCACACACACAGGCACACTCATACTCATGTGCACACACAGGCACACTCATACTCATGTGCACACACACAGGCACACTCATACTCATGTGTACACACAGGCACACTCATACACGTGCACACACACAGGCACACTCATACACGTGCACACACACAGGCACACTCATACACATGTGCACACACACAGGCACACTCATACACATATGCACACACACAGGCACACTCATGGGCACACACACACACAGACAAGGGCAGCTCTCTCACGGAGGACCCAGCTCTGATCTCTCTACCCAGGACCTTCCAGGTCAAAGGAGACTCAAAAAAGTAGTTTGTAAATGGTGGATGGCCAGGCTCTGCTGTAGGTTCCTTTGAAGTCACAGCACTTTGTCTTCAAACACCCAACACCCTCAGAGTGACTGTCACTGCACGGTGAAATATTGATATTGGCAAGTGTGGTGATAAAATCCCATACTCCTTTGATTTCCAGCTGGTATTTATTTCAATGCACTCTCCCACCCTCCGCTTGGATGGTGTCCATCATGACCTGTCAAGCCCAGCTTGTTGTCTACTCTACCACCCTTCCCTGTTCCCTCTCTGACACTTCAATAAGCAACAGGCAGTGATTGATATCCCCTGGGCCAATGCTTCTCCCACATCCTGCAGGCTCACACCTGCCCCTCAACGGACACCCTCCACGGTCCCCCCTAATTGCTGCAGAGGGAGGCCTTTGAAAATGGGCCCCAGGGACCCAGGCCTCTGGCCCAACTTGCTGCTCAAATAATAAACATGAAAGCACAGACATCTGTCACCACCACGGGCTGTTGCTGGGCATCATTACCTACGTGGGGGCAGCTATGTTCCCTGCAAGAATTCCAACTATGGATGGCCTCTTGATTCTTAGCTCTATATTCAGGTTTTGTTTCTGGTTTTTTTTTTTCCCTTTGGGGTCTGGTTTTATTGACCATCCATTGGTGCCCCCAGTTTTCTCTTGGGATTTGGGTGTGAAAAAAGCTATGAAATGCTGATGTGGAGATAAGACTCTACATCTAGGAGTGGGAATTCTCCTACATGGAAGGAAGCCTTGGGGCCTCTGGGGCTCCCCCACTAGTCCACGGTGCAGGACCCTTCCCTGAGGCTGAGAGAAGCTTTTAAAGGGAAGAAAAGGTGCAAAGAATAAGGAAAAGGCACAGGCTTTTCCGCTGGTCTCTCTCCTGGGGCCAGGGCCCAGGGTTGGCATGAGCACCCTGGGAAGAGGCACCCCTGCCTCCCCGCCTCTCCCACGGGGAGCTTGGCCCTTGGTGTTTCGGAAGGGGACCTGGAAACAATCTCTTCCCCTCTACACTGGCCACCGAGTTCCAAGTGCAGCCACCTACCTTGACTTACATCCTCTCTGAGGGACTAGGCTACTCCTGCACTGCCTACCAACCCTAGAGGGCTCTGGGGGTTGGGGGAAGCTACAAGAGGGTACTGCTGCCACACACAGCTGGAGTAGGCAGTGCCCAGCACATGTCCCAGGACCAAAGACCTCATGCATCAGACAGAGCCCAAGGTCAGCCCTTGAGCCAAACAGACAACAATCATCCACAAAAGGATGGTAATTCAGTGCCCGCTGGCCAGATGGGGCCCTGCAGCCTCTCCTGGTCGGCTCCATTTTCCCCAACCAACACTCTGCAAGCAAGGCTAGGGCTGGGGAAGGAGAGAAAGGTAGGGGAAACGGAGGTCCAGAGAAGGTCAGCAATTTGCCCTGGTTGCCCAGTGATCGCAGCTTAAAATAGCCATTTTCCCACGAAGGAGCCCCCATGAGTTCATCCTGTATTTATTTCCAAGCATGGCAAAGAATACGCCTCTCACTACTTCCCAGGGAAGCAGTGTACCCTGCTGCGTCACATGCCTGCCATGCTTCCATTCCACACTGGCTCTCAAGCCTGTCCCCTGACCCCTTTTAGCCTCACGATGACTCAGCGAAGGAACCAAGTGAACTTCCTCTTGAGAGAAGGGTCAAGGTGGAGGCACCAGGAATTCTAATCCATGTTTTCCCAGGTCCTGGAGGGAATTTGCACCCAGGACAGGGCTGGCACATGTGGCCAGTATGCAAGGATGTCTGTTGACTTCTCAAGGTTGAATTCTTGATCTTCTTACCCCATGCCCTCCCCGCTAGTTTAGGGTCACTTTGATTGTCTCTCAGATGTCATACCTTTGTCATTATCCCTCATGCATCTGACCCCTGGTAGACTTTGGGCTGGCACCTGTTCACCCTACAGCCTGGTGCCTTCACCTCCAAGGAGAGCATTACCTGCCACTGCTGAAGAGGACTGCCCCTCAAGTGGGGAAGGAGGGAAGCTTCTTCTCGGCACCCACGTTGGCTTGCGCACTCTGCCGGCTCTCAGCTGAACACGGCTCTGCAAGAAATTCCCTTTGTACCTGTGGGACAGAGAAGCACACATGCAATAACCACCCTTGAGAGCACACGCCCAGAAAAATCTGAAAAGTCCCTCTGGGGCGCCTGGTAGAACACAGGGCTGGACCTCTAGCTGGTCAGCTCTGAGCAACTCCTGATCCTCCAACCCTCACCCCCCACCTCCACCCCCTTGACGTGGCAATAATAATAGCACCTCACTTGGGGGGGGCTGGAGGGACTAAATTAGACCGTGCTTATAAAATATTTCTCATGATGCTGAGCACATAGCAGGTGCTTAGTTAGTAAAGGTTCATTGCAATTAAATATTGAATTACATGGTCTTGACTACTTGCTAAACAGATTGTCCAATAAAGCTTTCTGCAATGATGGAAACAGTCTACAATTTGCATTGACCTATACAGTAGCCACTAACCCCATGTGGCTATTGAGCATTTGAAATGTAGTTAGTGTGTTTGAGAAACTGAGTTTTAAATTTTATTTCATTTTAATGAATTTAAGTAGCCACATGGGGCTAGTGACCACCACACTGGATAGTGTTCTTTGCCAACTTTCCATCCGGAGAAGCCCTACTGGGTCATCTGCTCTCATTGTTTTCCAAATGAAGTATTTGCCTCCTAGAGGGAAGGCATCACAGAGGTTGAAAATAAAAATACTAGAGCTTCTGTTTGTATGTATTTTCATCTAGACTTCCTTATTTCTGTTGTTGCACGTCCTCTGAAAAGTGCACAGTACATCAGTAGAGTCTAACATATGCATAACTGGTAAATGAACAAATACACAGGTATAAGAGTGCAGGCTCAACATTTTTCACCGATAGGAATACGCAGCCAACACCAGACCGTGGATCTAGTCTAGCACCCCCATCATGCAGGGAAAAGAACTGAAATGAAAAGCCCTGCAAAATGCCTTAAGCCCCTTTAAAAGATCTTTGCCCTGCTTTCAGCTGCCCATTTGAGCCACAAGTAATCCCCTCCCTCTACAAAGCTCAGTTTACAATAAATCTCCTGCAAGATGCTCCTCAGAACCAGCGAGGGAGGAAGGTGAGGCGACCTGCTTGGCCATTTTCCTTTCTCATTTGTCTGAGCCGCCGCCAAGATCCAGCCGCAGTCCCCTAATCACCAGGGCTGCTTGCAGAATTTTAAATAAGATCTGCAGAATGCAGTATCCTCTTGGGCGCTGGTTTTTCCTGGCAGCAACAATGAGAAAGTGACTTTTTGTTCATCTTTCCTGGCCTCTGTGTTCGGGAGCAGCTCCCCTCAGCCAGGCACTGTAGCCTCCCATGCCTGAGGCAGGAGCTGTCACTCCCCAGGGGGCCTGGCTGGCTCTTTGAAGCAATCTTCCCTGCTTGTCAAGACCGCAGGTTCCTGAAAGAGCTATCTGAGCCAGGGTGGGGAGCGACAGGCTGCTGTTTCCTAATCACAACCCCCTGAACCAGGGGGGCCTCCCGCAGGGCCTGGGTGGAGAGTGATTTCAAAGTGCAGAGACAAGAGGAAGAAGGGAGGGGGGGCAGGTGAAAAGAATCATTCTTCTACATGCTGCAGATCACCTTTGCCCCCAAGTCAGTGGGTGACTGCCACACACTTGCAGGTGTTAAGATGGGCACACTGTGAACTGCAGGGAGGCTTCACTTTTGGAAAATGGACAAGCAAGGGACTCTGCTCAATCACAATACCTGGGAGACCCCAGCCCCTGAATTCAGAGCCCATCGATGTGGCATTTGAACACTTTCACCTTTGGGAAGAGCCCAGGCAGACCTTGGCAATGTCTGCAAAGCAATATTGTGCTTTATCATGGGCAGAGTTGTTTCTTTCCATCCTGGGTCCCCGAAATGTTCTGCATGAAGCCCTCCTAGAGCAGCAGCATCCTGGAAACACAGTGGCTGGGTTAGGCAGACTCCGCAAGCCTGTCCCTGTCACCTGTCACACAGGGCCCCTTGACGCTGGCGGATACTGTGGGGCCCTGTCCAGAGCCCTTCACCAGCAGCACATTTGTGTGCCGGCTGCGAGGGGGCCTCACTTACTCCCCCACTGCCCTGTTTTCAGCCAACATATGGGGGAGGGCACACAGCGCCAAGGAGAGGGTCTTGTAGGTTTGTACAGCCTGCTTCACACACACTTGTGCTTGGGAGGGACTATGGGGGGTCCGGCAGACTGTTCCCCTCACTATCTCTTGACCCCAAAGGGAAGAACAGAGCAAAAAGCCATGCAGTGGAGCTGTGGGATGCGGAGCCTCCGTATCCCTCTAAGCAAGGCCTGGGGACTGCAGTCCCAGCTCCTGTGCTGGGGCCAACGTGACAAAGGGTCTCAGCCACGTGTAGCAGAGGCCATGTGTAGCCAAGGCCACGTGAACTCAGGGCCACATCTGTAGGTCTGCGTCTCTGCCTCATTCAAAGAGTGTGCTCTCATTAATCGAGAGTGCCATCTCTTTGAATAAGTAAATTGTGTCGTGACTAAAGTGAGCAGACACACAGCTCAGACAGATAAACATCGGCTCCCGAAGGAAAACAGCTACCTACTAATACAATTACCTTCTCAGGGCCCAGGCTCGCTCTTCCCTGCTCCCCTTCAATGACTAACGTATATTTTAGGGTTTACAGAGTGCCCCTCTACCCTGCATCCTCCAATCTCCATCCACTGGGGGCTTCACAATTTATTGTTCCGTTTGTTGGAAGCTTCCTGGAACAAGTCTCTGAGTGTTTCATGCTTCATACAGCTCTGTACACAGTTACAAATTAATCAATAAAATCCAATTCCATGGTCCAGCGCTTGCTTTGGGCAAGGCAGAGACGTATTTTATGAGCACTCTGAGTCTCTGTGCCTCTAGTTAACGTCAGGGCAATTAGGCTTCTGAGTACGAATTTTCTCTATTTTTCCATTTCCCCTCTGAAAATGGATCCTGCATTTCCTAATCCCTCTCCTTTAACTTGTGTAGTTTTGTTAATGAAAACAACCATTTTCATTACAGTGTGGTATTTGGAGTTGGCAAAAAAATAAAGAGATGAATGAAATAGAATGAAAGGCCCTGAAATAAACTTCAGGTATAAATGGGAGGCTAAAATATGACAAATAAGTGAGGGAAAGTAGATTAATACAAGGGTCTGCCAGCTTTTTATATAAAGACCCAGACAACAAAATTTTAGACTTTGTAGGCCACATATAATCTCTGTCATATTTTCTTCTTCTTCTGTTACACACACACACACATAACCTGTTAAAAAATATAAAAACCAAGCCAGCCACGGTAGCACAGGCTTGTAGTCCCAGCTGCTTGGGAAGCCAAGACAGGAAGATTGCTTGAGCCCAGGAATTGGAGGCTGCAGGGCATTATGATCACACCTGTGAACAGCCACTGCACTCTAGCCTGGGCAACATAGCGAGACCCTGCGTCTAAAAAAAAAAAAAGTAAATATATACACACACCCCCACACACACTCCAAGCCTAGCTCATGAGGGCATACAAAAACAGGTCAAAATCTGTATATTACCCATGATCCATTGTTGTCTATATAAACAAAAATAAAAATGAATCCTTTTATATATATGAATATATACTCATGTAAGAAGAAAACATAAGAGAATATATGTGTATATTTATGACATAGGGAGATTAAGGAAAGATTTCTTAGAAAAGGCCAAAAAGCGCTAATTATAAAGGAAAAGATAGCTCCATTTGACTACACCAAAATATACAGATACATAATATGTCTTCTTAATAACAAAAGAATCATACACAAGTTGAAAAACAAGAATTCCATTTCCAATAGTACAGTGAACTAAATTCTGATGACCTCCATACTCACACTGAAAACAACTACAAGTGCAGATTAAAACATAAAAAATTTTTAAAACTTACATGTAAATGCATGGATGGTCTAATTAAAAGGTAAGGAATAGTTAGAAGTCAAGAACCACGTGAAAACTGGAACCCGGCAAGGTAAGACTGCTTTCACTCTGAAGGCATTTGCCAAACCAGAGGAGCTCGACCTTCCATGCTCACGCTCTGGTGGGCTGCAGGGTACAGGACTCAAAGTCCAGAATGCATCTTGCTGAGAGTCAAATGGAAGATGCGACCTCCATGTCTGTGTAAAATTCCAACCTCAGAAGGTCATCCCTCAGGACATGGAAGAATTAGAAATAAATACTTCCCACCCCCACCAACTGCCCAGGGGACATTAAAAAAAAAAAAAAAAAAAAACCTAACTCCCAATTCAAATTTTATCACTGAGTGAGGAGGAAAATGTCTCTCCCGTTAATGTCATAACACTAAGACAGCCTTCTCATGGGTTTGCAGCCTGAATTCACGCTACACGGGTACCCAGAAAAAAATCAAAAACCAAGCATTCCATTTAATGTGGTATCCAGTGGGCACCCCAGGCACCTAGCAGAAGAAAATAAATATTTACTGAAGAAATCCACCATCAAGCCAAGTCTCAAAGTTCCAAAAATATCAACTCGTAGTCAAAAATTTCAACACAAACCAGGAAACAAGTTACCATAAGTTAGAGCTAACACATAAAACAGAGTTGAATGTGCCAGAACTTCATGTGTTGGCGTTATCAGATGCAAAATATTAAGTGTGTTTTGTAAAAAAAAAAAAAAAAGATTGAAAATAAGAGTAAAGTGGTAAGAGAAAATAAACATTCTCAAGCAGATTTGAAAGATAATTCAACAGAGCTTTTTGGAAATAAAACCTGATACAGATTACCAATTAGACGAATGAAAGTGGTGGGTGGGGGTCACTTGCGAAGCCATTGCAATAAGGCAGGGACTTCTTCTGGACAAGATGGTGTAACAGTAATCAGGTTTGCCATCCCAAATAGAACACTGGACAGATGTACAAAACGATGGTTTTCAGGACATTGGACATCAAGCAATGACCGCAGTGATCGTAAAAGAGGCGCAGATGAGGTGAGTCTGATGATGCCTCAGCTTGTCGATGGAGAAGTTGCCTACCTCTGGCACCTTTTGTTGGAAAGACTATACTTTCTCTGATGGATTTCCTTTGAACCTTCATCAAAATCAATTGACCACATATGTGTGGTCATTTCTGTACCTTCTGTTCTGTTCTACTGACCCATTTGTCGATTTCAGTATAAATACCACACTATCTGGAATACTTTAGCTTTATAGTAAGCCTTAAAGTCAGGTGGTGTCATCAAGTTAGTGCGATATTTGCACTGAAATAGACAAATAGATCAACAAATGGTGCTGGAACAACCAGATATCCACATGCATGCATTTGGATATTTATAGTCATTTATCCATACATCATGCCAAACATCATGCCATACATAAAAATTAAAGTGAAAAGAGATTATGGACCTAAATATAAAACCTAAAAGTAGAACATTTTAGAGAAAAACTTAGCAGAAAATCTTTGCAGCTGTGGCAAGGCACAGATTTTTTTTAGTTATGACACTAAAAACATAATCAACAAAAGAAAAAAATGATAAATTGAATTTCATCAAAATTAAAGACATCTGCTCTTTAAAAGATGCTGCTATGAGAATAAAAAGACAAGCCACAGACTGAAAGAAAATATTTGCAAATCACATACCCAAGAAAGGGATTATAACCAGAATATATAAAGAATTCTCAAAATTCAATAATAAGAAAACAAACAACCCATTTTTTTTTAATGGGCAAAAAATCTAAACAGACACTCACTTCACCAAAGGTGACATAGAAATGGTGAATAAGCAGATAAAAAGATGCTCAATATCTTCAGTTATTAGGGAAAAGCAAATTCAAATTATAATGAGATACCACTACACACCTATTAAAATGACTAAAACTAAAAAGAATGACCATACCAAGTGTCAGCAAGGATGTAGAGAAACTGGAACTCTCAAACACTGCTAGTGGAGATGTAAAATGATACAACCACTTAGGAAAACAGTTCGACAGCTTCTTAAAGAGTTAATACATCTCCCATATGATCCAGCCATTCCACTCCTGCGTATTTAAAGCTATGTCCATACGAAGACTTGCATATGGATATTTATGGTCATTTTATTTGTAATAGCCCCAAACCAAAACAAACCAAATGTCTACCAACAAATGAATACAAACAAATTGTGACATATCCACCCAATGACATATTATTTAGCAATAAAAAAGAATGAATTCTTGATACACACAAAACCATTAATGAACCTCAAAATAGTAATGCTGCCAGAAAAAGGAAAAAAAAACAAATTCAAAGGGGAAAAAAAGGATATATTCTTCTATAGTGAAAGCACATCAGTGGCTACCTGAGGATGCAAAGGAGTCAGGGTGGGCAGGATGGAGGAAATGAGGAAACTTTTGGAGGTGATGGATATGTTCATGATCTTGATTACATTGTTGCTTTCACAGGTATATATGTGTGTCAAAACTTATTAAATTGTAGACTTTAAATATGTGCAATTTATTAAAATCCAATTATACTTCAATAAAGCTTTACAAAAAACCTCAGTGGATTAAAAAAAAAACTAGTAAAATTTTAAAGATAAATCTGAACAAGGTATCCAGATTATAGCATGGATAAACGAAGTTATTAAAAGTAGGAGTTAGAAATGAAAAATAGAGACAGTCTAACATACATTATTTCAGTGTTTTGGAAAGAGAGGAGAGAGAACAGGATAAAGGCAATGTTTGAAGAACAATGGCTGTCAATTTTCTAGGGAGACGTCAATCCACAAATCATAAAAATCAGATGGATTCCTAGTGGAATAAATAAAAATGCCTATATACATTAAAGTACAACTATGGAACACCAAAGAATAAAAGGAGATCTTAAAGGTAGCCAGAGGTAAAAGACTTTCAAAAGATAGATGAGCAGACAAATAACTGACCTCACCACAATATGAGGCCACAGGATGGTGCAATGATGGCTTTGATACACTGAGAGAAAATCACTGTCAACCTAGAATTGTGTACCCAGCAAAAATAATTTTCAACAGCCATGATGAAATAAATATATTTTCAGAGTAATAAAAACTGAAAGAGTTCTCATCTCTAAAGGGAATTCTAAAGACTATGCTTTAGGCAGAAGAAAGTAATCCCAGAAGGCAGATGTAATAACATGCAGAAAAGAACGAAAAGACAAGATATGGGCAATTATGTGGGTACATATAAATAAATGGGCTTAAAAAGACATAATACAGTTTGAAAAATATTTTAAGTACATGTAACAAGCAAAGAATATGTACAAATCTAGGATATATAGAGAATCCTCAGTATAAATTATACTCAGCCAGAGTATAAATTATACTCATCATTAAAGAATCTGATACAACAAACATTAGTAGCATATGGAGGAAAGGTAAACTCTCACTCATGGGATGAAACACTCTATAGCAATTAAGATGAATGAATTTGACCTATGTGTACTGACATGACGAGATCTCCAAAAGCATAATGTTGACCTTAAAAATCAAACTGCAGAGTGATAAGTTCAGTATGATATTTATATCCATAGCTTTAAAGACACAGCACAATATAATATATTGTGGAGATACTGTGGATATTGTGGAGATACAATATAATATATTGATGGAGATACTGATTTGCAGTCAAGCTAGGAGCATGAATTGAAATGATTTGTGCCAAAAGCATAAAACTGCATAATTATCATTTTAATTTTTATTTTCTATATATTATAAATACGATATATAAGGTAATATTACATTAAGACAACTGAAGTAAAAATGGGGAAATGAATCAAGAAGTAGGCTTCTTTTCTGAAGAAAGGACACAGAGTTAGATGATAGATACATAGGTGGGTGGGTGGATGAACGGATAAATATCTACATATGTAACATATGTGGGTGGGTGGATGGATAGTGTGGTAGGCAGAATATAGACCCCCCCCAAAGATATCCATGTCCGAATCCCCAGAACCTTTGAATATATTACCTTATATGGCAAAAGGGAGTTTGAAGATGTGATTAAGGCTGCAGACCTCCAGATGGTGAGATTACTCTGGACTAACCAGGTGAGCCCAATCTAATCACATCAGTCCTTAAAAATGGAAGAAGAGGCAGGAGATAGGGTCAGAGAGATAAGAATGAAGAAGAAGGAGAGATTTAAAGTGTGAGAAGGTCTCAGACAAGGTAGCATGAAGAAAATAGAATAAATAAATAAATAAAGTGTGAGAACTCTCAACCTAACCTCGCTGGTTTAGGATACGGAGGGAGGGGAGCCACGAGCTAAGGAACTGAATCCTGCCCGTGGCCCGAATGTGCAGGAACTTGAGTCTCCCCTGGAGCCTCCAGAAAGGAATACAGCCCTTGGCACTTTGATTTTAGTCCAGTGAGACCCATGATGGACTTTTAAGCTCCAGAACTGTAAAGTAATAAATTTGTGCCATTTAAAACAGCACACAAAGTTTGGTGATTTGCTACAGCAGCAACAGAAAACTAACACAGATAGGCAGACAGGCAAACAGATCTCTTACTTCAACATATAGAAGTTTTTCTGTCTGGTTATCTGCAAAGTAAATATCTGTAAAACAAATCCTATATTATAAATTGATCATAAATTACTATGTGAAAATAGATGGATTTCAATATGTGCATTCCTTTTGAAGAGAAAAAACAAGTTCTATGTATAGCCTCCTGAACAGTGAATTTGAAGCACTTTTAAAACTAGGGGTCACCTCCCAGTATTTTCCCAACACTAGCACTCAGAATTGGGCACTGACTCCATGTCTAATCCTGAAGATTAGCCAAATGCGAAGGAGAATGCGAAAGGATATTTCTTCAAGAAGCTCTATCATCTAACCATGTGGCTTCATCACTAGAAAATTAATTAAATTTGAGACTTCATGTGACTCAAACAAACTGGTAGTCTCCTTTATGCTATCCAATGAGTGGCCTCATACGAAATTTATCTTTAAAGAGAACCCTTTCCCTATATGTCCAGTAGCATATTCCCTTATAAAATACCTCCCCAGTCAAAGGCGTGCCCCAGACATTAAAAGCACAAGTCTTAGCAACTGCTAAAAACTTTCTTGTATGATGATGGGAGCTGATGCTGGAAAACACTGAATCTGAAATTCAGAATCCTAATTCTACCAGCTGGATTAGCCTAGGAAAAGCCCTTTGTTGCAGACACACCCTGGGGTGACCCCCCCATGAGTCACACCTTTCCTTAAGTGTGGGTAGAACCTGTAACTTCCTTCTAACAAAATATGGCAACGGTAAGGGTACTTTGCTGATGCAATTAAAGTCCCTAATCAAAAGGTAGATTATCCTAGGTGGGCCTTACCTAATCAGGTGAAACCCATTAGAAATGGGTTTTGAGGTCAGAGACTTGAGGCATCAGAGACACTGTCTCCATTGTTAGCTTTTAAGAAGTAAGCTGCCATGAATTCCATGCCTCAGAAATGAATCCTGCCAACAGTCTGAGGAATCTTGGGAGCAGATCTTTCCCCGGTTGAGCCTCCAGATGAGAGTGCAGCCTAGCTGACATCTTGAAATCAGCCTTGTGAGGCCTTAGCAGAGAAGGCACCTAAACTATGCCCGGACTTCTGACCTGCAGAACCTCTGAGATAAGAAATGGGTGTTGTTTTATCTCATGCTGTGGTAATTTGTTATATATCATACAAAATGAATACACATTTAAGTTCTTTGAACCACTGTTCCCTTATCTGTAAGATGGATAATAAAAATCTGCATCTCAGAGAATCCTTTTAAGGATCTGATGTGATCATAGACAAGAAATCACTCTTAAAATCTTGTCTAAATGGTAAAAGGTGTTGAAAGAAAGACATTGGAATTGGTCCCACTTCAAGATAAGTAAACTGGGGCCATTGTTCCCTTGGGGAGGCCCCGCTCCCATCCTGATGGGCACGGCCTGGATAGACCAGCCGCTCCTGTAAATTCAGGCCTTCGCTGGCAGGCCTGAGTGATTTTGTGCCTGTGTGAGGGCTTTGACCCTCCCTGGAGCCAGCTGGCAGCCTGTGTGTCAATGACAATCACTTTTACCCAGCTGAACTCAGAGGACATTCCTGCTGCCCACAAGGCCCCACTTTCCTGCTGGTGTCAGAGCTGCCGAGGCAACCTGCTTCAGAAACAGCAGTTTGTGGAGTGGAGCCCAGCACCCCAGGTTCAGGTTCACTGTATGACCTTAGGCAAGCCAATCCTAAGATGGTCTCACTTTCCCATCTGGACAACAAGTGCATTAGCCTGGATCTGTGATTCCATCTTCTAAGCACAAGAATAAAAAGCAGCATTTATGGGGAGACCTTACCATGTGCCAAGCACGTGCGAAGGGCTTTTTACGCCTGACCTCATGGAAGCCTCAGGATAACCCTCTAAGAGCCAACTCAGCTCTGCCCTAAATAGCCACATGACCTTAGCTGATTTACTTCCACGTTCTGGGTCTTCATTTCCCAATCTGTAAAATGGGTATATTGGTAGTACACACCTGTATTGGTTCCTGTGCTGCACAGCATATCACCACTAATTCAGCAGCTTAAGAAAACAGCCATTTACCATCACATGTCAGAGGTCAGACTCTCAGGCGTAGGTCTGGCTGATTTGCCCAGCATCTCACAGGCTAAAGTCAACAGCTGGCCAGGCTGGCTGTTGGAGGAACTCCTTTCTCTGCAGGTGTAGGAATGGACTCCCTAATGCCGGCTTCATGAGCAAGGTTCTTGCATGGAGTATGTTTGGCCCAAGAATTGCTAGTGGGTTTGCAAGGCATCCCAGAGAGACATCTCAAGGCCTGCTGGGGACCCTCCAGGACCCTCGGCCTTGCTCAAGAAATTGTCCCGAACAGCCTCCACATGGGGTGCCTGGCACATAGAAGGTGCACAGGAATTTTTGTCAAAGTCTTGGGAAGGGGAGCTGTTCATGAGGCACCCCAGCCTTCCTCTCCCCATGTCCTCAGGCTCCACAGTTGTCACTCGGATGTAATTTGGTGCTTTCTCCTTGTTAGTGAGATGCTCAGGGAGTAACAATCAAGTGCCAACATCCCTGTGTTCAAAGAGCCCCAGGCAGCTACTCTTTGGTCTGGATGGCATGCATTCATTCCCCTTCCTCTGAACGTTCCTTTAGGGGACTGCCTCTCCTGACTCCACCCGGTCAGGGTTAGGGTTGATGGCTTAGGCCTGGAAGCCCCTGTTACACAGGCAGTGGTCCTTCTTTTGTTCAGGCTACTTTGAGTTGGGCTTCTGTCCCAAGAGTCCAGAATGACCCATGAAATAAAGCATGTGCCAAAAAAATGATGGGCATTGGGAAAGATAAGAAGTGGTTTGGGCAGCATGAAGCTTCACCCCTGCAAGTGTGCTCATGGGCCAGTGCCATCAGATCACCTGCATGTGCTGGAGATGCAGAGTCTCAGGCCCCACCCCAGACCTGCTGAATCCGACTGCAGGAAACTCCAGGCCACTAGAATACCCAGTCCCAGCTGGGGAATGACACTTGTTGGTTCAAATCTGGGTCCTTGGAGAGGTGGTCTGATCTCTCTATGTCAGTATCCTCGTGAGAACAACAGGGCTAATAACGCCATCAACGTCATGGAGTCCCTGTAGGATCTAACAAGACAATGCATTCAACAACACAATGAGTACTGTGCCTGGCATGTAGCAAGCGCTCAGCTTAGCGATGTCACTTCTGAATGCGTAGTTCTGGCAGACAGGGGGATGCAAGAGCAGAGGTCATCTCCAGCCACTAGGCTCTGAGCAGCTGCAGGGGAGGGTTAGGAATTTGTGTCGCCTCTTGAAGGATATCTGGGCTTTGAATAAAGCATCAACAGCAGGGAGGGAAGGCTGCACCTATCCCAGGAAGGGGAGAATGTTGACAGCCTGAAAGAGAGGGATGGATGTGCCTGCGATCTGGGTTCAGAGTGTGGCGCAGGGACCGGGGTGAGGGCAAAGGCAGCACCAAATCACACTGAGTGGGAGGGAGGAGACTGTGGGCAAATGAGAGCAAAAACTTTCTGGGGGGCAGAAAGCGGGTAGGGGCTAGTTAAAGAACCTGCTTTTTAACTTATACGTAATGGGCAGCCTGAAGGGTTTTGAGCAAAGAAGCAAGACAATCAAAGAATGACGTCATGAAATAGTGGTATTAAAATCCATGCATCCCCCCATTTGTTGTTGGTGGATACATGCATGTGCACGTTGCAAAGAAAAGTCTGGAAAGGTGTATTCTTGAACGTTAATAGTGATTATCTTTGGGTGGCAAGGTGACTAGGATGTTTTATTGTCTTCTCTTTGCTCATCTGTATCATCTAATTTTTCTGCAAAGGACATACATTGCTTGCATAATTTAAAAAGCAATAAAAGCTGTAAATAATTAACGCGTTCTCTCTTCAGGACTTAAATTGGATGGATATGTTTTCAACCCAGTTATTTCAAATATTTGCTAGATTCCTGGCCTTAGAAAGGCACCACTGAGAAACACACGGGTGGCAGGGCCGTGCAGGCGGGCTGACGGGAAACAGATTCAGTCCTTTACTCTGAAACTCCAAACCCTGCGAAACAGGAACTCTTTCTCTGGAGCACAGAGGTGCCTTTCCAACCCCACGCTAAGTTCATCTGGGGGGTCTAGCCAAATTGTGACTTGCAGTTCCTGACACTGGGCCCACGTGGAAATGACAGAGGTGGCCTCACACCCTACCTTTTGGGGTTGATCCTTAGTTTTCTCTGCTTGCCGCTCCCACGAGGCGTCTTGACCCTCTGAGGAGGCGGTCCTTTCTTCCGTTCTGGCTCAGACGCCGCGTCCTGGGATACCACCCCTGGGACTGTGAGGTGGGAGAGCTGAAAATACCAGGCACACTGGTTATCACGTTGCTCAAGGCCCTCACAATGGGGACAACCCAGAAGGGCTCTCTGTCTGCAGACAGGAAGCATCTACAGAAATCAGGGAACGGCCATGCTGCGTGGACAGACAGCCTGAGCCCGAGAGGTGCCCAGCAGGCGCCTGCAGAGCATCCCGGACAAAACCTTCTGAAACTCCTCCTGGGCAGGGTCTGCAAAGGGAGGCCTGGGAAACACCACAGCCAGCTGCTTTTCCCTTCCACCAGGCCACCTCCCCACAAGGAGGACTACACTGGACCTGGGACCCCCATCTCAGACTCAACACATTCTGGATGATCCTGCCGCTCTGGGGATGCAGAAAGCACTGACCCCACCTTCAAGCTCCACCCAGAGAAAGCAGAGCAGCCTGCGGGGCTCTGGACCCCAGGCCCGGGTCGTTGTCTGATAGGGTTATATTAGGGCTGGGACCCCAGGACCCCTCTCAGCAGCCCTGGCCCAGGCCACCCCAGAGCAGCACTAAGCCCTGTCACGAAATCCAATGTGCAGACTCACTCTGGGATGGAACTACACACTCACCCCCTAATCGCCCAGTGAGAACACCCTTGGGCATCGCTGCTCCCAGGAACCACCGAGGTAGGTTTGGGTCCACTCATAGTGGTTATTTCTCCAGAGCCCCTGGTATAATGATTCTCTCCTTCTAAGCGTTTTTGTTTTGTTTGTTTTGTTTTTGCCTAGAGTCTATCGCTCAATAAGAGATTCTGTTTTATACTCTTAAATTACCCAGAGAGCTCTCCTCCGTGGTGCAGTATTTCCTTTTACTTTTTTGCCTCTGTTACCAGGAAGCTCAGTTAAATGTTATGTCTAGTTATGAACAATATCTCAGCCAGAGTCTTGGGTACCACAATTCTTTCCTTAGAAATTAATTTTTTTCCAAGACTTTCTTTTGCTTTGGTTTGCATTTTTGCCCTGTATTCTTCCCTGCCCTGAAGGTAGTAGCCCCAACCTTCCTTGGGAACAAGACAAGCAGACATAATGACCAGCACGTGCTGCAGGGGACAGCTTCACACTTCCTCTCCTGCCCACCAAGCATCTCTGTCAGCCCTGGGGTCCTGGGCAAAGCTGGGCATTACCTTGGATATCTGAGCCGGCCTTCCTTCTCCAGGCCTCGTCCAGGTCCCTCCTCCATTGCTCACGGGCAGGGCGGCAGGACTCTCATCCCGGAGGCCACCACCAGGGAAGTGCAGGGCCAAGTACACCGATACCGCCTTCTCCTTCTGCTCTGCAGGCAGAGGGAGGCTGCGTCTCAAGCAACACCACGTGAGCTGGGGCTCAGCCTTCAGCGAGGGGAATGGGCTCTGGTCCCTGCAGGTCCTGGGGGTCCCTGAGTGGGAAGACAAGGCCGGCTCGGGCCAGCTGGGGGGCACGGCCTGGGGCTGGGGGAGGGTGGTGAGGAAAGAGCTGGGCTGCAAGGAACAGCAGGGACTGAGCCCTGCTAGAGGCCCTGATGGAGGGTCTTCCAGGGCGTTCCCAGGAGGCACCGGCAGCTCCCAGCTGGGTGCCCAGGGACTCCGGGCAGCCCCAGAGGGCCTGGCCCTTGGGAAAGCGCTGCCCACGCAGAGGTGATGGACGGCGTGGGTCTCACCCTCCCTGTCCTGAGCCGTGTGGGCCTCACACATGGGGGTGGATGGAGAAGAGGTGGTCTCCCTAGGGGACCCTAAGGCTGGGCTGCAAGACAGGGGGGTCTCCAGGTCTGGTCCAACAAAGGATACCTGTTCCTTGGGCGACCCAGTCCTGCAGAGAAAGCCCTGGCCTTGCCCAGGGCCCTGGGGAATGGGCAGTGGAGAGGGAGCCTCTGCCCGAGGTAACCTGAGCAGGTACTTGGGGAAGAAGGCATTGTCTGCTGCAGCAGTGAGGACGCTGGGAGCCTGAGGCTGGGTAGTGGGCGGGGCGTGATGCCCCGGGGCCAGGGCTGCAGGACACCATGGGGGCACCTGGTCCCTCAGCCCCACTTGCTTCAGAGCAACAGAAGCAGCAGCAGAGGAGGCTCTAGAAGACTCCAGGGGCTTGCCTGCCCGCCTGGCGCTCCCATGCTCCCTGCCTGGAGCCTCCCTGGGGTCACTGTCCCACTCCTGGGAGGCAGCCTGTGCAGGTCCCCCCAGGGTCTCTGCCCCCACAGGCTCCAGTCGCTCCTGGCTGCCCAGTGCCTCCACCTTCAGCTTCTTCCTCTCCAAGCAGAGCTGGTCCTCCCCAGGGCCACTGCTGGGCCATAACGGGATGGTTTGGGCCCAGGGGCAGGTCTCCATCATGCCCCCACCATCTCGGGTGCCTCCTTCTAGCTTGGAGTCTGGCAAAACCAGTCTGGGAGCCTCTAGGTCACCCCCTTTAAGCGGGGCAAATGCTGGGGGCAACTGCTGCCCCAGTTCCCGCCTCCCATTTGGAGGAAACAGAGGGCTCTTGCTGCCCGAACAGGGGGTGTCTCTGTCACTCAGTGTAGGGGATGACACAGCCCTGTCCACCCTGGGCTGGTCACTATCTCCTCCTCTGACCACCGTCTCCCTGTGCTTAGGGGGCTCAGTCACCAGGGAAGTGTCTGGGGCTCCACTGCTTCCCCAAGGCTCTGGCCTGGCCCCTCCAGAGATGTCCCCAGGGACATTGCCCCCTGTTGCCTCTTCCTGGGGAGGAAGGTCCGGCTCTGTCCTACTGCCAGCTCTCACCTCCCTGGCTTTCTTGCCTCTGTGGGGGTTGGTTTTCATTTTCTGGTAGAGTCTCTTGAACGTCTCGTTCCCATATACTTGCCACTTCTCCTGGGAGAACAGCTTCAGCCTCCTCTGGCCGCATTTCTTGCCGTCTGCTCTGCCCTTGCTGGCCGCCCCGTCCCCTGCGGCAGTTCTCTTTCTCTCTGTGTCCTCTGCAGGGCCCGGAGGGTCTCCAGGGGGCGTCCATGGCAGGTCTTCCACGGCAGCCTGTCTGACCAGGGCCCGGGGGTGCCCGCCGGGGACAGCAGCCCAGGTCAGCCCCGAGCGGCAGCCCGGCGGGGCCGGGGTGAGCCTAGGGCTCAGGGGCTTCTGTGTCCTGGGGCAGGCGTCCTGAGGGCACAGTGGCTCCCGCCACATCCTGGAGCCCTCGACGAAGGGCAGAGAGTTGCTCCTGGTGACGGGGATGCACTCCACGGTGGATTGCTGGGTGGGAACGGAGTGGAAGAAGAGGGGCCGCGATGCGTCCAGGGGCGTCAAGGTGGAGCGCGCGGGGCCGAGCGCGGCCCTCCTGCGGCCCGGCTCGGCGCGGATGTCGAAGTGGAAGGAGTCCTTGTAGGTGTAGGGCATGGGCAGGTCGATGCTGCCCTGCTTGGACAGGCCGGTCTTGCGGGGCCGCACAGTGTCCAGCTGGGCGTCGTCCACCACCGCCTGGTTGTGCGAGATGAGCTGGGCGATGCGCTCCTCCAGCCGCCTCTTCTCCAGCTCCAGGCCCGCCGCCCGTGCCCCCCCTGGCCCCGGGCCGGGGCCTGTCTCGCCCTCGGACTCAGCGCTGTGCTCCGACAGGCTGTGCAGGGGGCTGGGGGGCGCCGGCGGCTGCTCCGCGCTGTCTGAGCGGGACAGGTAGCCCGAGTCGGTGCTCTCGCACTTCCGCAGCCGGCCCTCAGAGGCCTTGGCGTCCCAGGGCTTCTCCGACGTGGCCTGCTGCTGCTGCAGCGAGCTCGGCTTTCTGGCCGGCGGGGACCTCTGTTCCAGCAGCTTCCGCCACGGCTGCGAGCCGGCCGACGGGGGCCCAGGGGACGCCGTGTGGGCAGGGTCCCCAGGACCCTCTCTGTCGGCAGGTGTGGACCCTTGGAAGGGAACAGCGTCCGTCTTTGTACCTAGGTTCTTGGCAACAAGGGACACGTGGGCGCCTGGAGAAAGAGATCCCTCTGAAGCGCCCTCACCCAGCCTCTGGCTTCGGCTTTCCCCGCTGCGGTCTGCTCTGGAGGGCTCTCCGGCCTTGTCCCCCTCCTCCAGAAGGCTGCCCCCACCAGCCTCGAACTCTGAGGACAGCCGGGAGTTGTTGAGGTGTGTCTGGGTTCGCCTGTGCTTGTACAGGTTGCTCTGGGTCTTAAAGGCGATGCCGCAGGTGGCGCACGGGAACGGCCGCTCGCCCGTGTGCGATCGGATGTGCTTCTCCAAGACGCTGGGCTTTAGGCAGTCCCGGCCACAGTGCGGGCACAGGTGCTTGCCGGCATTCCGTACCTTGCCTGGGCTGCCCAGCGTGGGCCCCAGGCCCGGCGAAAGGACAGGCAGAGTGCCCACGATATTTACGGTTAACGTTGGGGCCGCTGGCTTCCCCACCTGGGTAGGGCCAGGCCCTTCAGGCTGCAGCAGGGGGCTAAGGATGAAGGGCATGCTGCCTCCATCCAGGCTGCGGGTCACAAGGGGGGCCCGCGGCTGGAGGCCCCCAGGCGGCACGGTGTGGTACAGTGGGATGGGCAGGGCCTTCAGGAACACAGCGGGAGCCAGGCCCTGCTCTGGAGGCAGGATGACAGGGCCCAGGGCCAGGCGAGGTGAGGCCTGGCCACCTGGGGCCCCTTGGGGGCCAGGAGTGGGAGCTGGCTGGTCCCTGGCAGGAGGGGCAGGGCAGGTGGGTTCTGGAACCTCCATTCCACACCATCTGGGCAGTCCAGGATGCGGGGCAACCTGCGGGCAACAGCCAAACTTTACCATGGGTACCGCTCTTCTCTCGTCATACATGAAGTCTTCCCTACACACCGCAGCCATTTCACCACCCCACTGAAGCCTGACTGCAATCCCCCAGGAAAAGTACTTAATCCCAAGTTGGAGAAGGGGAAACTAAGGCTCAGAGAGCAGCAGTGACTTGTCACACAGCTGATAAGTGGCAAAGTGGGACTGGGACCCTGCATCCTGTCATTTAACATGACTACAGGGGACACCTGATTCTAGTCCTCTACACAGGTCCTCAGCAGGTTTGTCACCCTTATGCCCTCGCACCTGCACAGCGCCCCATGCAAAGAAGTCACTCAGAAAATGTGCTGACTTCATGAAAAAGAAAAGTCATGCGGCTTGTCCAGGTCCTCAAAGTCCACAGTGATTCCACGCAAGTCCCTTTCCTTATCTGAGACGCAGTTTCCAGATCTGTGAAACGGACAGGAGTCAGACCTAACCCACTTTGGGGCTCTAAGTCTCTGCTACAGGAGGAGGGCAATGAGGACGAAACTGACCCAAAGGGGGGCTTGCCAAAAATCCAGGACTTCCAATTCAATTTGAATTTCAGATAAACAATGCAAAATTCTTTAGTATGAGTATGTCTCAAATATTGTGTGAGAATTACTTTTAGTATAAGTATGTCCCAAATCACGAATGAGTCATGCTTATACTAAAACGTTTTGCATTGCTTATCTAACTGATCACTCTGTATTCGGTCTGATGATACCACTGGCAAAAGGAACAATTCCTCAGCCTCAGGTCAAGGCTTAGGTCTCCACTCAAAAGTGGGGCCTCCAAATCTCCTCTAGATCCAATTGAAACCAAATTGGCTCCCTCTACACCAGGAAGAATAGCAGGGCAAATGCTAGGGAAAGGAGCAGGAGAGGCCTGGCCACATACTTCTAATCACAAAGGAAAAGCCAGGTGCAATGGGGAAATTTTGGACAGGCCAATGGCTAGAGGATCAGGGGTCCCCAGGAGCTCCATAAGCACACTTCACCCATCCCCAGCTCAGGTCCCAGAGAAAAAAATCTACATTCCTGCCTTTAGCAGCAAAGTTGTCTAAGTAGGGTGTGGTGAAAGTCACAGCATGCCGGAGCCAGCTCAGACCACTCCCACTGGCTTGAGAGTGCTGATTGTTAAATTTTCAGGAATTTTGCAAGCCAGTTGTTAAACACAGCCATAATTAAAAGTTAAACTACATAAACTTAAAAATAAATTATATTAAAAACAAAGATACTACACCCAGATATCTACATGCAAAAGAAGGAAGTTGGACCCCTAACTCACACCATATACAAAAATTAATTCAAAATTGACCACAAACCTAAATGTAAAAGCTAAAACTATAAAACTCTTAGAAGAGGACATAGGATTAAATCCTCATAACTTAGTATTTAGTAAAAGATTTTTAAAGCTATGACGCCAAAAGCACAAGCAGCGAAAGAAAAAATAGAGAAATTGGACTTCAAAATTAAAAACTTCGGTGCATCAAAAGGCACAATCCACAGAATGGGAGGAAATATTTGCAAATTATATATTTGATATATCCGGAATACATAAAGAACTCTTACAATGCACAACAAAAAGACAAATGACCCAATTTAAAAATGAGCAAAGGACTTGATAGACATTTCTCCACAAAAGATATACAAGTGCCGGTAAAAAGATGCTCCATACCATTACTCATTGGGAAAATGTAAAGCAAAACCACCGTGAGATATGACCAAGTAGCATGGCTATAGCAATCATAAAAACAAACTGAAAATAACAGTGTTGGCGAGCATGCGGAGAATTTAGAACCCTTAAGCACTGCACGTGGGAATATAAAATGATGTAGGCATTTTGGAAAACAGTTTGGCAGTACCTCAAAAAGTTAAACATAGAATTATCATATGACCCAGTAATTCTACTGTTAGGTATATACCCAAAAGAATTGAAAACAGGTATTAAAACAAAAACATGTACACGAATGCTCATAGCTCTATTCCAAATAGCCAAATGATGGAAATGACACAGGTGTTCATCAACTGACGAGTGCATAAACAACAGGCAGTGTAACCATACGATCAAATGTTACTCAGCCATAAAAAGGAACAAAGTATTCACACATGCTACAGCAGAGATGAGCTTGAAAAGGTCATGCTGAGTGGACGAAGCAGGCACAAAAGGTCACAGATTATATGATTCCATTTGTATGAAAAGCCTGAAATAAGAAAATTCCTAGAAACAGAAAACAAATTATAGTGGTGGCCAGAGGGTGGAAGAGAATGAGGAGTGACTCTTTGGGCACAGGGTTTCCTCTTGGGGTGATGAAAATGTTTTGGAACCAGATATAGGTGGTGGTTGCACAAAACTATGAATGTAATAAATACCACTGAGTTGTACACTTTAGTTAAAATGGCGAATTTAATGTTATGTGAAATTTTACCTCAATTTAAAATGGGCACTGTCTCAATTTAAAAAAAAAAAGGTACTGTCTTTTTCGAGTAAAGGTACTCAATTTCTTTTAAAAAGTACTTTCGGCTGCTATGACAAAAAATATCCTAGACTGGGTGGCTGAACAACAAACATTTATTTCTCACAGTTATGGAGACTGGAGATCTGGGATCGAAGCACTGGCAGAGTCAGGGTCTGGTGAGGACCCGTTTCCTGGCTCACAGGTGGTGTCTTCTCTTATCAGGGCACTAATCCATTCATGAGGCTCCACCTCATGACCTAATCACCTCCCACCTCTAATCCCATCACACTGGGAGTGACGACTTCAACATATGAATTTTAGGGGGACACAAACATCCAGTTCATAACAGCTACTAGATAAAGCCCATCACTTAAGGATTATTCTATGACACCGTCCTGTCCTCAAGGCTCTTGAGACTGTTTACGTTGCTTCCATCGGTGGGGTGGGAACGCTACCGATGCGTGGAGAACTTCACATCTCCATCTCGTCCCAACCTCAGGGTCAGGAACATCCTGTTCACAGCTTGAACTGGCCACAGTGGGAGCACTGACACCACAAGAATTGGCAAATGCTACAAGTCAATCCTTTTTTTTTTAATCCTGAAAGCTGGTTTCAACATCTGCCGGTATAATACCACTTGGCAGAAGGGAGGGCAGAGACCACCTCACCCACGCTCTGTCCCTCTGATATCATTATGGACCTGCCAGCACTGGGCCACCAGCAAGAGCCCCTCGCTTCAAAAACATGCAAGACCAGCCGGGCGCAGTAGCTCACGCCTGTAATCCTAGCACGCTGGGAGGCCAAGGCCGGAGGATCGTTCAAGGTCAGGAGTTCAAGACCAGGCCCAGCAACAGCAAGACCCTGTCTCTACTAAAAATAGAAAGAAGTAAATTGGCCAACTCAAAATATATAAAAAAAAATTAGCCGGGCATGGTGGCGCATGCCTGTAGTCCCAGCTACTCTGAAGGCTGAGGCAGGAGGATCGCTTGAGCCCAGGAGTTTGAGGTTGCTGTGAGCTAGCCTGATGCCCCTCTAGCCCAGGAAACACACAAAGACTCTGTATAAAAAAAAAAAAAAAAAAAAAAAAAACCTCCTCCAAGACCTTATAATTTTTTAAGGAAAGATTTAAAGGCAGAAGTCTTTAGAGATTCATAGGTGGCTACTATCATTCATAAGGGCTGGTAGGAATGGAAGGTAAAGGCTTACCCCAAGACAACACATCCTTTCCACTAGTTGAGGAATTTCCAGAACCTTCCCAGGGGACAGAAAGCCCTGAGTTCCTATCTCTGCTTCCCCATCTCCCCAGTGAGCAGACCTGAAACTTGATTTCCTGGGTTCTAAGAACAGTATCATTAAGGCAGAGCTACCAAGAAGATCAGATGAAATAATTTATGCGAAAACGCCAAGTGCTGTGCCAGGCACAGAAGGAGTGCTCGATTTATTTGAGTTTTCAATGCTACGCCATAATATTTTGAACTTTTAACTAATCGTTCCTCCCCCACCCTATTTCCTCCTACCCCTTGTCTCCTCCCCGCTCAGTCAGCTTGGCGTCTGGCTCATCACCTCTAGTGAGAGGATGCTGCCTCGGGCTGGCTTCCCGATGGAGAAGAGGGATTTTCTTTGGGAGGAGATCCCAGGAAACACCGAGGGGGCAGCGGGAGAGCCAGCGTGTGCAGGTTACACAGTGTGTTCTGTCCAGTGAGTCCCCACCGTGGCAACTGGAGTTCAATGCCACTGAGGAACATCAAAGTTGAACACGCTCCCAGGGCCATTCCACCTGAGGGCTGCGAGGGCCGCAGGGGCTGCCGTGCTTTGGGGGCTGCCTCTGGGGAGTCCTGACATCCTGGCATTTCCAGCCGGGTGTGGGACTGGACGGAGCAGGCTCTGGTGGCCGCAGGAAGCCATCAGGTACAGAAACACTGCCCGCAGTTGGCCCTGGAAGGCTGAATGAAGGACGTGGATGGGCAGGGCACCAGTCGGAGCCCCTGCGGCAAAAACAGAGTGAAGACTTTAGAATTCCATAAGCCTGAACCCTAAGGAAATAGATGAGTATGAGCCAGTTTTCCTACTCCTCAGGTCATAATAGTCTCTGGTGGGGAGGGAGTGGGAGGGAAGAGAATCCGGAGGAAGGGGAGACTGAGTCCCTCCAGCTCCGCCCCAGTGGGGAGTCGCGTGCAGAGGAGACCTGGGACTCCATTCCCCAGGGGCATCTGGAAGGAGGGGTGCTGGGACACAGAGCATCACAGCCTGTGTCCGGCAGGAGGGACGGAGGCACCTTGCAGAGATCTCATGCCCTGAGATGAATTTCAGAGACGCCACATGAGGGTTGTCTTGGCAGGACGTGCTCCGAGAGCTGAGGGCCCAGCGCCCCATGCCCTCCCTACACGAGCCCAACCTCACAGGAAAACAATAGAAGCCCAGAAGTGACCGCCACCTGGTACGCGCATGGCGCTTCACAATAGAAATTACAGAAAAAGAGCACTACGTTTCGAGCACACCTGCCACAATTATGAGTTTGCTCTCTCAGCAGCCTGTTCTGTGATCACAGCAAAACTGACGCCTTTTAGTAACAGCTGATCCCTGCCGGCAAGATAACGAGCTAACACCTTCCTCCAGGGAGACGGCACTTTTCTCAGGAAAACCTCAAAGGGCCTCAGCTAATTCTGCTTACTCTGAATCAAGGAAGTGGCAAGTCTAGTGTCCCCATTGGACGGATGGGGAAAGTGGGGGGCAGGGGGTTGGAAGGCAGCTTGCTGGAAGGCCCTCCCGTCCGTATGTGTCCGGGAAGGGTCTGGGATGACCACCTCGTCACCCAGACTCACATCAAGTGTTCGTCCTGTTGCCGGCCGAGACTCCCCATGTTGAGAAGTTGGTGGGTTCCTTGTTTCCTTCATTCTGCGGTGGGTGCAGCTCCCTCACCCCACAACTTCCCCGAAATCAGCAGCATTCGTTGGCAAAAATGTGTAGCTTTTTGGAAGACTAGTGAGCAGAGAAGCGGGAGAAACTTGGAGGAAAGAAGTGGCTGCATCCCAAGCCCGCTTTCTCAAAAACGACCCAGAAAGAGCCTGGGCACAAGCAGGTTTTGAAAATTCACATTTAGGGCCCTGAAAGAGAAGGCCACGGAGAAACGTATTAAGTGCTTTAAACAGATTAAAACCTTCAAAACGAACTTGGGTGCTGAGACAGCTTTTGAATTACAAGTTTCCAAACTTCAGTCCACCCCCTCCACCGCATGTGGGGACCACGTAGGCCACCCCTCCCTCCCACCCCTGCACGCAGAGCCTGTTGCTGGAATAGCATTACTTTAGAAGGGATACACAGTGTGAATGTACTTAATGCCACAGAACTATACACTTAAAATGGTTAAAATGGTAAATTTTATGTGTATTTTACAATTTTTAAAAAATAAAAAATGGGGGTAAGGGGAACTCCATCATTACCCAACGTGTTGAAAACTTACCATCACACAAAAACCCACATGTGGATGTTTACAGCAGCTTTGTTCATAACTGTGAAAACTTGGACACAATCAAGATGTCCTTCAGTAAACAAACTCTGGTACATCCAGACAATGGAGTACTATTCAGCAATAAAAAGAAATGAGCTATCAAGCCACAAAAAGACACGGGGGAGCCTTAAATGCATGTTGCTAAGTGAAAGAAGCCAGTCTGAAAAGGCTACACGTTATGTGATCGTAACTATATGACTTTCCGGAAAAGGCAAAACTATGGACTGGTTGCCAGGGGTCGGGGAGGGAGGGATGGGCAAGCGAGCAGGAGGATTTTTATCATACTGTCACGGTGGGTACTTGTCACCATATACTTGTCAGGTCCCGTAGAATGTACAATACAAAGAGTGAAGCCTCATGCAAACTATGACTTTAGTTGTTAACAATGTCTCAGTACGGGCCCATTAAGCGTCACGAGCGCACCACACTAATAATGCAAGATGTCAATAATCAGGGAGACGGCAGGGTTAGGGGGATTAAATTAAGGGGGAACCCTCTACACTTTCTCCTCATTTTCCCACAAACCTAAAACTGCTCTAAAAAAACTTGTTCACTTCAAAAATTTTTTGAATCCAAACAATTTTTAAAAAGAGAGAGACATGGGAAAAGGTGTTTATCCTCACTGGCAAAGAAATGCAAGGTATGTACCACAATGTCATGTTTTGCCTGTGGGGGGCCGGGAAGCCAAAAGAAATAAATGCTTGTAATAACTGGCAAAAGAGGAGGAGGTACTAAATCATCACTGAAAAGGAGAGATCATTTCCCCCTAAGAACCATTAACATAAATATATAACTATTAAATTTTTTAAATGTATATCTGTGAGCCACTATACATTACCCTGCACACCTGAGCGGCTTGGTCCTATTCTTTGGGGAACATCCCTCTAATTTAAGATCTTGACCTGACAGACCATCGGCCTAGATCCTGCACCCCCAAGGCTGGTCCTGGGCATCCGGCTGGGTTTATCCAAGGGGAGCAACTGGTCAGCGAGAGGCAGGAGGAGAAGGATGGCTTGAGGTAGCCTCTGTCCCTCTACGCTTTTGCCAGGTGGCCCTATCTAATCCTAATCATGGTTCCTGTCCCAGGCCCTCAGGCCAGCCCCGGGGTGCCTTGACACCCTGTAACCAGGCCACACTTTGCAAATAGCCCCTCCTTCAACTCCCCTCCATGCCCCCTCAAGTGTGCATATAAGCCTGCCAGGACTCAAGGTGAAATGACAATCCACATTATGCACACCAGTGAATTGCTCCCTAACTTCTATCAGATCCTAGAAGGGTCTAGAAGGACCTACGAGAGTGGGAATGCCTGGTTAGGAGCATCACCTCCCTGAAATCCGGGGCCCATCCCCAAGGCAGCCCCGGAACCTGTCAGGCCCAGCGATATGTCAAGTCCCCGTACAACTTCACCCAAATTAATTCCGTCTGGTGACAAAATATATTTTGCTTAGGCAAATTAAGATAACTGAGCAGGCCAGAAGAGAATTTACAAACAAAGACACGACGTGCAGAAAGCTTGGGCAAGTTGAAGCAGAAGCGTGCCTTCTGCAATTGCCTGATTTTCATACACAAATTACGTGGTTTCCCTGTGGTTGGTCAACACTTTGCAGATGTCTGGAGGGAAAAGCCTAGTGCCAGGTTGACTGTGGCCAGACAGATGATCTGCCGGCTGTGGTCGGCCATCAGGAGCCTCCGTTGAAGGAGAAAAAGCCCCGGTTCGAGTTCCCGTTTTGCCACTTACCCACTGTGTCACTAACTTCAGGATTTTCTTTCATAGAACGGACATAAATGAGGAGAGAGATTATATCAGAGAGATAAGATAAGATATCTGAGTCTATTTTTTAAAATGACCCTGAAAGCCAGCAGTATTGTTGCAGTTTAAAAGGCCCTTCACACACCCTTCACCCTACCCTGCTTGTTAGTTCAAATTCTGGGACTTTGTTTTGAGACCTGTAACAGATACTGTCTATAAGCTCTTATCACAGCAAAAGTGCAAGACAAGACAGGAGCAATCTGCTAAAAATTATTAACATAATTTTCCCTTTGTCTTTGTCCCCAGCCAATCAGTGTCACCGTGTGAGCCTGAAGCATTCATCTGCGTAAGCCTTGCAGGTTGGCGGCGCAGGGAGCTGACCTGCCTGACACTCAGTTTTCTTGTTTGTAAAACGGAAAAATAGTAACATGTCCCCCATTGGGTCATATGAGACTAAATGAATTGTGAACATGCCTGGCCCAAAGGAAAAGCCTAGTAAAATCAATAAATCCATGTTTGCTTCCTCTCTCCCCCTCCCACTAACCAGGATCTTGGAAAAGATCCGATTGGCTGCAGGCAAAGTACAGGAACGTTTTCCTTCAGTACATCCAAGTCCTAGAGTGAATTAAGTTTTTTCAAGCCATGAGACTCTTTCTGAATCATTCCACTGAATGATTGTATAACACCAATCACTGACCCAGGGTGGCCCAATGTCCCACATATGGCCTGGCACACCGTAGGTGCTAAATAAATGTTTGTTGAATAAATGAAGGGCAGCCTTGGATGAGACTATGAAGAAATGGCCTGTCTTAGCTCCACGGCAGGGTCAGGAAGGTCTCATGAGTCTAGAGCTCAGTCCACGACCTGGCCAGTGAGCCCCCGCCGTTCCCCGCACAAAAGAAAACAACAGAAGAAGAAATCAGCCACAAGCAGCGCCCAGGTGAAAGCAGCGGAGCATGTTCCCAGCTCCCGCTTCCCAAGTTGTGAGAGGCAGGGAAGACTTTCTGAGATTCCAGTCTGAAAAAGTTCCTCACTTAACTTGAGCCAAGCCATGCTGTTCTAGTGTGTGATTTCTCAGAAACTCCCAAAGGTTTATATGGTGGAGTCCCTTGACATGTAAATTTAATTCACTCAAATTCAAGCTCACAGGTTGGACAAGAAAGAAATAACAATTTCCATCACTTGGCAATGCCTCCAGTGTCAACCTGATAAGGAACTGCCCACATAGGAGGAGGGGACTTGGAACCCCAGCTCCCTAGAGGTAGCTCAGCCACATGTGGCCCTCAGGCCTCCAGCTCCTCACTGTTGACCACGATGTATTTTTGGTACAATATGCGCCAAGAGTGCAAGCTCCTGGCTGCCTCTGTTATTTACCAAGGAAATAAGACAAATTTCAACACCAAAGGAAAAACTGGCTGAATCGGAGGTGCTGAGAAGTACCATGAGCAGATTGCAAACAGCCTCTGTCCCACAAACCTCCTGTTTCCATGGCCTTTGCAAGGGGACTTTGCTGCTCCCTGCCTCAGGGTCTGGAGACTTTCTCCCCACTCCTCAACTCTGGGCAACATAGTGCGGCATTAGTGTCGGTGTACCTAGGTCTCAAGACACATGTGTGCTTCTGCTCTTCTCCAGCCATGAGAACAGGCCAGGCTAGCCCACTGGAGAACGGGAAACCCATAGGGCTGAGCTGAGCATCTCGGAAGAGGCCCTCCTGGCAGCCGGTGCTCAGCACACCTGGCAGCCGACCACAGACAAGTGAGGAAGCCCAGTCAAGACAAGAAGAACCAGCCAACTGAGCCCAGCCTAAAATGCTGAACCGTGGAATTGTGAGCTACATAAGCAGTTGTCATTCTAAGCCACTATCTTTCGGGGGTGTTTGCTGGACAGCAAGAGCCAGCCTAACAGGATGACTTTAGCATGCTGCCCTCCTGAAGAATCTTAAGGGCAATTTTGAGCAGTTGTGATGTTTGCCTGACCTGTACCCCTTACGACTATGACTCTACTGACACCCTGTTTTCCTGGGATGCACAGCTGGAACGAAGGATTACATCAGCATGGAAAAGAGTCATGACTGATTCATCCCTCTAGACATGGTATTGTACCGTCTGTGGTCTTCAGAGATCCTCTAGTCCCTGGCACACCACAGACCAGTGTCTTCTGCTTCCCTTCTTGAACCACTGCTCACCCTTCCAACCTACTGGTTGTCAATGATGGCCTCTGTGTCCACTGGTCTTTACCCTCTGTTTTGTCACCCCTTTCTTTAAAGAGCCTGGACAAGCCACAGATTTGCACTTTAACATGTAGTAAAATTATCTTCCTTTGTTTCTTGGTTCAATCCAGTTCAAGCGCTTGCAAACTTTTCGACACTCATTTTAGGTCAAAACTGTTTGCTGGACTGAAAATAAAGAGCAAGAGAGGCCACGTGATGCTGGTGGCACAGGAGAGCTCTTGCTGGCCACGTTCTCTAAGTTCCTGGCTTAGAGCACACCGTGTGGTCTGCCACGCTCGGTCTCATTAGCCAAGAACTGTGAAATAGCGCTCAGGGCATTCACGTTAACAAAGCAGTAGGTTTGATTTAATAAAATGTTTCAAACGGAAGTGGAAGAATTAATTAGTGCTCTTCAGGATGACATCACATGTCATCTGAGTACAGGACTATCACAAAACCAAGACAACTATTCTAGTTTAGTTTCCACCTATTGAAAATTTATTTATTCATCCATTCCAATATTGGTTGAGTACCTACTATGTGCCAGGTGCTGTTTTATGTGTTGAAGGTAATAGGGTCCCGTTTTGTCTGGGACTGAGGGGGTTCCCAGAATGTAGGACTTTCAGTTTCAAATCCAGGCAAGTCCAGGGCAAACTAGGGGCTACAGTGTGACAGAGTAGTCACCCCTGCTCCCACAGATATGGAAGTGTAAAATAGAGAGTGGGAAATATGTAACAGGGAATGACCTGGGGGAAAAAAAAAAAAAAAAAGGAAAACCTCCCCGACTCCTTTTGGAAACTGCAGCCTGGCTTGTGTCCCTGAGGCAGGTTAAGTCTTTTGTTAAAATTCCCGATGGGCGCCAGCCCCCGAGGTGGGCGGCTGGCGGAGTTTACAGGCTTTGTCTTTGGCAGAGATGGGACCAATTAGAATACTTAACCACAGTAATTACCTGAAGCTGAGAACCCGCCTTTTCAAAGCTCTGTACTTCTGCCTATGTTCAGGGAATTTGGATTTTGAGATGAGAAGGTCTACCATTTTTCCTCCTTTGCAAAGGAAACTCTCTTTCTGCAACCCCCAAACACTTGTCCTTGTTCTTCCGATTCAGCCTCCTGGACAAGTGCCGAGTTTAACAACAGCACACCAGAAAATAAAAGAGCTGATATTGCGGAACTTACATTCTAGTTAGGGAGACAGACAAGAAGTAGTTTTTAAAAATAAATTGTAAAATGTATTGAAAAGTAAGTATTATGCAAACACACAGCAGAGTAACGGAGCCCATGGAGTGTGGCAGAGGAATGCGGGGAGGGGCTGGGAAGGGAAGGAGCGCTACAAGTTTAAGTACCACAGGCCAGGTGAGCCCCATGGAGAAAGTGATGTTTACCAACACAGGAACCTAGTAAGAGACAGACATATCTGGGAGAAGAGCACTTCAGGTAATGCAAAGGCCAATAAAAATGCAGTAGCCGGTGCAAAGGCCCTGAGGTGGGAATGTGCCTGGCATGCTTGAGACAGGATACACTATATCTAGATGCACAGTGCTTACAGGTATTAGCCTGCTCAACAATATTTTGCGATTGTTCCCAGGCAAGCATTTTATTGCCCTGGGCCTTTGTTTCCTCATCTGCAAAATGGAAAGAATCAAGTCTGGTTACAAAATGACCTGCAATTATAGATCCTGGAGGCACCATGCTCAGTGAAACAACAAGTAAGAGGCCTTCTTTATTGCTGTTGTGACTATTACTGTCCTCTATGGCAAACAGAGAAAGCAAAGCTTAATGCTCTTTTGCTGGGCGGAAGACAGAACCAACACAAAGGTGAGATCAGTCACCCAGCACCACCCTCCTTCCTTCACCCGGAAGGTGACCTTTGCCAGCTACCATGTATCCCAAGGCCTGGCCGCGTGGGAGGTTTATCATGATTCCTTGCAGCTTAGAACATAAAATAAAATGCTACATAGCAGCACAATTCATAATTGCCTGGCAGGCTATAAACAGATTTGTTTATGATGTGAAATAATGTAATTCAGAATATTGTACTGGTGATGGTTATTGTTTTATATAATTACAATAATTAGCCAGGAAAATAGCAAACAGATGCAATGCTGAATTCAAAGAAAGGGTAGGAAAAAGAATCCCAGATACTGACGTGATTCAGAGTCTCAGGAGTTAACCCCTACACATTAAACTGCCCACTTTGGAACTGCAACGTATGGACAGGCACTTTTTGTAAATAGACACAGTGTGCATGTCAAATGCAATGTACAAACACACGTTACAGGTGGCCTGTAGGTTTTACTCATAAAAGGTGTGCCAGCTGGTACCCAAGATGATACTATGGCTGCAGACTGAGGGGAGATCACGTTTCTCAAGTTTCTTCATCTCTCAGCAGTGCCATCCTGTTGAGAGATTTTTTTTTTAAATTAAGGCACAGTTGGCATGCAGTAACATTCACCCTTCTTATTATACAGTTCTGTAAATTTTGACAAGCAGCACAATTGTGTAAATAATAACACAATCAAGATGGGGATGAAGACCATCACCCCAAAGTCATCCCACCCGCTCTGTGCTCAGCCCCTGCCTCCACCTCCAGCTCTTGGCAAACACAGATCTGTTGTCGGTCCCTACAGGTCTGCCTTTTCCAGAATGTCATATGAATGGAATTATATACGGTGTAGTTTTCTGTCTCGCTTCTTTTGCTTGGACAATGCAGCTGCAGTGCGCGGCACCGGTCCACTCTCTATGCCGAGTCGTACTCCACGGCATGGGTGTGCTGCAGTCGGTTCATCTGCCACCACCCCCCCTCGCCCTTCTGGGTTGGTGTCAGAGGGGCCACATGGGAAGCAACAACAAGGCGTCCTTGTCTAAGTGCCTAACGTGGAGCCCAAACTACCATCCACCTCAGGCAGTAACGAGGACCTGCCCCTTTGGTGTCGATAGAGGCTGAGTGAGGAATCTGGACCTCTACCCACCCCTGCCCCACCAGAGCAGTAGCAAAGGATACTGCCGGCCCAAACAGAAGGTTTAATAAATCCAAACTCTCATAACATCATACCCAAAATGTCCCAGTTTCAATAAAAAAATACCCTGTCATACCAAGAACCAAGAAGACCTCACTCTGAATAAAAAAAGACAGTTCATAGGGCTTTTGGAATGACCTGGTGAATATAAAGCTGCCGTCATAAAGATGTTTCCAGAAACGCTTATAAATATGCTTAAAACAAATGAAAAACAGAAAGTCTCAACAAAGAGATAAAAAAGAAAAAAAGAAACAAATGGAAATTTTAGAAACGAAAAATACTATTATATAGGCAACATTTTAAAAACTCTGTGGATGTGTTCAACAGAAAAACAGAGGTGACATGAGAAAGAATCAGTACCCTTGAAGACGGGACAATAGAAATTACTCACTCTGAACGAGAGAAACAGGCTGGAAAAAAACGAACAGAGCCTCAGGTACCTATGGGCCTAACCAAAGCTCTAGCACTCACGTCTTCAAGTCCTGGGAGGAGGGAGAAAGAGGATGGGCCGAAGATGTGTTCAAAGAAGTCATGGCTGGAAGCTTCACTTTGGCAAAAGACGTAAACCTATAGATTCCAGAAGCTGAGCAATCCCTAACCAGGATAAACCCAAAGAAATCCACAAAAACACATCCTAGTCAAACCTCTGAGCTCTAAAGATAAAAAGAATATTGAAGGATTTTATCTATGGAATAGATTTTTATCTATTGAAGGTATCTTTTCATTTGAAGATAAAAAGCATATTGAAAGCAGTGGGAGAGAAACACACAACACCTTAAGCGCAGGGGAGAAACGACTGTTGTGACAGCAAGTTTCTCACCGGGAACTCAGAGGCCAGCAGAAAAGGGTGCAATATCTCCCAAGCGCTGAAATAAGAGAAACGTCAACCCAAAATTCTATATCCAGCGAAACTTTCCTTCTGGAACGAAGGGGAAAGATCCTCAAATCCATGAAACCAAAGAGAATTTGTCATCAGCAGGCTTACCCTCAAGGAATGGCTAAGGAAGCTCTCTAAACAGAAAGGAAATAACAAAAAAGGGAAACTTGGAACATCAGGAAGGAAAAAGAACAATGGAAAGAGTAAAAATATGAGTAAAAACAATGTTTCCTTTTGAGTTTTCTTAATTATGTTTGGGGGTTGAAACAAAAATTATAACACTGATGCGGTTCAAAATGTATATAGAAGAAATATTTAAGACAATTACAAATGTAGGGGTCTAAAGGCAGCCAAGTTTTCTGCTCTTCACTCCAACGGGTAAACCCTGATCGAGCACGTGAGTGGCCTGAGCACATCCGACGGAGCCTGCCTGAACCACAGCCCGCAAATGTGATCTCTCTGCAGCCTACGGCCTCGGACTGGGGATAATCTGTCCGCATCCTTGCACACAGCAAGACTGAGGCCACACGCAGGAGCACATAGCCTCCCGCAGCCGTGAGTCCACACAGAGTGGCGCTCCCTCTGCAAGCCCCGCTTCCTCCATGCACTCCATGAGCTCTGGGGCCCTCTGCTCCCACTGGTGCCCAGACCCCCCAGTGCGCACCCACATCACTACTTGTTGATGCTCTGCCTTCCAGCTGCACGCAGAGGGTTGCCAATTATTGGCCTAACAACTCTGGACGAGCTCACATCTAGCTACATCAGCCAAGTTCTCTGCTATCCAGTGGTCAAAATCACAGCTTCTCCAATGAGATCTGAACGCCTTCCAGGTTCTTCCTTCCTTGAGCACTCTCCCTCAATCCTAGGGTGCCATACAGAGTTCCTTATACCTTATAGTTACTCTTTTTTTACAGTTAATCACACTTACGCTAAACTTCCCCAGTATAGCCCACTGGGTGGTTTCCATCTCCTGATCGGATACACACGACTACAGAATCAGTCCTGTGAGTACCAAGGGATAGACCCCTAATGATGGGCTGTGGTGATTGCCTTGGTCATACCCTTGGACTTGAGTACAATGCTGAGCCCCTTGTCCATTAGAAGTGTGACTCTTATAACCCAGGACATGCAGCAGCTTCACAATTAATCAAGCCATCACCTGTGGCTGATGGTGATGAAGTGCCCATTAGAGCCCGCACCTGGGGAGCTCAAGTGACTTCTGCTCCTGCCAGGTGGCACTAATGATGGCTGTAAGGGCTGTGGGGCAACGTGCATCCTTTTGTTAGGGTCCTTGAGCAGATACTTGAGAGTGTCACTTGAGAGAAAGTGACAGGCTCAGGTCTGTTAACTCCCACCTAGAATCACAGTCTGGGAAAGACTGCTTCCATGACAGCCTGAAAAGAATCTCTCACTTTTTGTAGCCGCAGGGCTGACATTGCTGAAAATCAAACATCGAATTTAATGGTGCAAGTTGCTCGATTAAAATGGCAGTTGAATTCACAGTCTTGCCAAGTTTCTCATGTGAAAATTTGGGCATTAATCAGGAAAGAATGGGATCCTGCAGCTCGGGATGAGGACATCTTATGGGACCTAGAGAAACTGACAATACCTCCAAGTCACTCTGAACCTCCCTGACAAGTACCAGCAGCTTTCCCTGCACTGTCCAAGAAGACTAGTCTTCCTCCACTAGAAAACCCTATGATCCCCTCACTGGGGGCAGCTGCCTTCAAAGAGGATGCTGGTCCTTCTCAGAACCCATCATGACCAAACCCCTGCTGCCACCAGACTTAACTAGACTTAAATCTCAGCCAGATGCGAGGGGACAAGAACTCACTGAGAGAGACCCAGGAGAAAACAGCTCACACACCGGAGGAACCAGAGGCCCTTGCTCACCTATATCAGCAGACACCTGGGGAGCACATGTGTGGGAAGGGATTTTAAGGGTTTATACCTAGGAAGCAGAAAACAACACCAGCGATTGAGCCGGATTCATTCATGAGTGCTCTTACCAGAGACTCTCAACTTAAGGTATTAGTTGTGCAGCTGCGAGTGGCTTTAACAGCTTCCCAGATTGCTTGTCTAAAATCCGGATGTAATGGTGACCTACACTTAAGGAGGCTGGAATGCCAGCGCTTCCCTGGAAGATACGGAGGAGGGAACCTACTGGCTTAGATAACAGGAAGGCTGGACTGGATGGATCACATGTAACCTTCAACCCCTCCGTCCAGCTTGTCTACCACAGGGCCATAGGGCCATGCTGGTAGTCAGAGCTCTGGCACGCAGGGAGCTTGGCAGTAGCCAATGGATCATAGCGTGCCTCGGAGAGAAGCAGAGGGTCAGCCTACTAGAATACGGCTTGGTCTGTGTAACAGGGGAAACACTGAGGGTGGTAGCAAATACCTGCCCTGAGTCACTCAATGGAGAATCCCAGGCTGTCACCCGGTTTTCAGAAGCCAGTCAGTTTGCGGACCTGCAGGCCCTGACGGAAAGGAAACCCAGGCCTCCTGGAAGAGGTCACTGCACTATTGTCACAAAGACGTGCTGTGCTGTAAATCTTCCTCTAACTCTTCCCAAAGGGACCTGTGGCCACACACTAGAATGACTGTGATTTGAGAGAAAAGTAGATGCTCAAACTTTTCAGACATTCCAAAAAGTAGAGGACCCTGAGCAGTAGAGGGCAAGGGAAGTTTGGAATGGAAGTTGAAGAAGAAAGTCAGACATGTGAACCACAACCTCATGATCGACTACACAAACCGGGACCACGGTGGCTTTGTGTATGTTCTCCATGTGTGCTACATGGATGTGTTTATTTATCTATACTCATCATTCTCTACCTCTTTCTCCCACTTCATATTTTTTAGTTTTATACATGAGTTATTGGAGGTTAACTTTCCAATTTAGTTTTTAGGGACCCGAATATTCAGCGAGGCCTTGACTGAATTTGAGGAGTAATTAATATAGCCTGTGCTGGGCACAGTGACTGTCTGCTCGTTTTGGAGACAAGTGAGAACTTCTCCATTTGTGAGAGGGATGGATGTGTGTGTGTTGTTGGGTAGGAATATAGAGCTGTTTTGTTGTTGTGAGGAACTTCAGGTGTATGCAAAAGGAGTACGTGGGGCTGAGTAGGCAGCGGGATAGACTGAGTCAGGTATGAATTCATTGCCTCTATGCTCCAAAAACCCCTCCAACATGAGCTCTATGATAAACAATGCAATATTTGTAAGCTTTCTCCTCTAAAGTGGGCACAATGCTAAGTTTTCCCAATAGGGGATTTTGGAGGGACAGTGAACGAGGAAGAGGCTTCCTGCAATTTCCAGCAAGGGCCAAGGAGAGGGCCAGGAGTACCGGCACAAGGACATGCCATGAAGCTCACCCAGCCGTAGGCACCACCATGCACCCCTCTGCAGCCTCGGCCTGGCCAACAACCTGTCTGCAGCCCTCACAACACAGAAACCAAAGCCCCTGCTCAGCCTGCTGTGGCCCAGAGGATCCACATGGACCTGCCACGCCTGCCGCCTCATGCACCTGTGCCCAGTTTGCCTGTGAGTGCCAGACTTCCAGTGCACACCCACATCTCTGGTTGTAGATTGCCTGCCCCCTGCCCCCTGCACTTTAGAATGTTGCCCGCTGAGTACCCAGTCACTCCACGTGAGCTAAGGCAGCAACTCCTCTGCTGCCCAGCAGCCGAATGACATCTTCTCCACTAAGGTCTGGACTCCCACGCATGCCTTCCTGGGTACTCTCTCTCCACCCAGTTGCCACATGGGCTTTCCCTTGGTCTCACAGTCGTTCTGTATTACAGTTACTAATTCTTACATTAAACTTCCCTTGTGTAGCTTGTTGTGTGGTTTCTACTTGCTGATTGGCCCCAGACTGCTACACCAAGATAGACCATATTCCGGGCCATAAAATAAACCTCAAAAAACTTAAAGAATTAAAATCATCCAGTATGTGTTCTCTGACCACAATGGAATCAAACCAGAAAATCAATAACAGAAAGATAATAGGGAAACTCCAAATCCTCGGAAACTAAACAACATGCTTCTAAATAATCCATGGGTGAAAGAGGAAGTCTCGAGGACAATCAAAAAATACACCGATGTGGCCGGGCGTGGTGGCTCACGCCTGTAATCCTAGCACTCTGGGAGGCCGAGGCGGGCGGATCGCTCAAGGTCAGGAGTTCTAAACCAGCCTGAGTAAGAGCGAGACCCTGTCTCTACTAAAAATAGAAAGAAATTAATTGGCCAACTAAAAATATATAGAAAAAATTAGCTGGGCATGGTGGCGCGTGCCTGTAGTCCCAGCTACTCGGGAGGCTGAGGCAGAAGGATTGGATCGCTTGAGCCCAGGAGTGTGAGGTTGCTGTGAGCTAGGCTGATGCTACGGCACTCTAGCCTGGGCAACAAAGTGAGACTCTGTCTCAAAAAAAAAAAAAAAAAATATACCGATGCATGAAAACAAAATAAAGCATCTCAAAATTTGTGCTACCCTGCTAACACAAAGCTGCTAGGGAAATGTATGGCACGAGACGCTTACGTTAGATAAGAGAGAGAATTTCAAATCAAGACTCTAAATTCCTATCTCAATCCAGTAAAAGAAAAGCGTAATACGCCCAAAGCAAGCAGAAGGAAGGAAATAATAAAGATAAGGGAAGAAATCAATAAAATTGAAACAAAAATATTAGAGAACATCAACAAAAGAAAAAGCTTGTCCTTAGACAAGATTAATAAATTGGTCTTTAGGATTTCTACAAAGACTGGAACACAAACTGGGGCTATCGCTGTACACCCTGCAGGTATTCAAAGACTTACAAGGGGACCTGTGAATACCTCTCCTCGCATGAATTTGATAACTAGATGAGGCAGACTAATTCCTTAAAAAGCACAAAGTACCACACTCCATCTAATGTGAAATAAATAATTTGACTTGCACTATAACTATTTATCAGATTGAATCTGTAATCTTGAAACTTCCAAATAAGAAGTCTCCGGGGTCTGATGTGAAGAATCCTATCTAACTTTTAAATAAAAGTTAACACCAATTCTACACAGTCTCTTCCAGAAAATAGAAGAGGAGGGAAGGCCAGCACGGTCACGCATGCCTGTAATCCCAGCGCTTTGGGAGGCCGAAGTGGGAGGATCACTTGAGGCAAGAGTTCAAAACTAGCCTGGGTGACACAGTGAGACCCTGTCTCTTCAAAAAATTTTTTAAAAAATTAGCCAGGCATGGTGGTACCTATGACACTTGTAGTCTCAGCTACTTGGGAGGCTGAGGCAGGAGGACCACTTGAGCCAAGGAGTCTGAGGCTGCAGTGAGCTGTAATTGTGCCACTGCACCCCAGCCTGGGTAACAGAGAGAGACAGACTCTGTCTCAAAAAAAAAATAAAAGAAGAAAAAGAAGAGGAGGAGGAGGAGGAGGAGGAGGGAACACTTTCTAATTAATTTTAAGAATCTAGGTATTACCCTGACACCACACCAGACAAAGACAGGGTGAAAAAAGACAACTACAGACCAATATTCTTCATGAATACAGACACAAAACCTTTCACAAAATATCAGCAAATAGACTTCTGTGATAAGAAAAGGGTTATATACCACGACCAAGGTATCCCAGGGTACATTTAATGTAACTCACCATATTAAAAGGCTAAAGCAGAAAAATCACATACCAATTAATGTAGAAAAAGCTTTTGGTAAAATTCAACACCCATTCCTGATAAAATCTCTTAGAAAAACAGAAATGGAGAGAAATCTTCTGAATGTGATGAAAAACAACTATAAAACACTAAAGTTTACATTTTACTTAATGGTGAAAAACACAATGCTTTTTCCCTCAAATCAGGAACGAGACAAAGATGTCCACTCTCATCATTCACAATTCAACAGGTTACTGAAAGTTCTAGCCAGTGTAATAAAGTAAGAAAGGAAGACAACATACATACCAGGAAAGGAAAACATACAAACAGGAAAAGAAAAAATAAAACTGTCCCTATTTGCAGATGGCATGATTGTCTACACAGAAAATCCTAAGGAATCTAACTTTTAAAACCTCCTAGAACTAATAAGTGAGTTCAGCAAGGACACAGGGTACAAGATCAACACACAAAAACAGATTATATTCCTATATACTAGCTTTGAATAATTGGAAAACAAAATTAAATGAAAAATGAAATAACTCTATACTTCCTCAAAAAAATGAAATAGGTATAAATCTAACAAAACACATACAAGATTTATATACTGAAAACTACAAAACACTGATGAAAAAACCCATCAGAAAGAAAAGCTGAATAAAAAAGAGACACATTGTGTTCATGGGTTGGAAGATTCAATGTAGTAAAAATGTCAGTTCTCCCCAAATTGATATACAGGTTTAATGTAATCACTATCAAAATCCAAGTAAGATTTTTTGTGGGCATAGACAAAACTATCCTAAAATTTATATAGAAAGGCAAAAAAACTAGAATAACTCAAACAACTTTGAAGAAGGATAATAAAGTGGAAAGAATCTGTCTACCTAATTTGAAAACTTCTTATATAGCTGTAGTAATCAAGATAGTATTATCAGAGGAATAAACACATAGATCAGAACACAATAATTTTTGTAAAAATAAAATAGACCTGCACAAATATGCCCAACTGATTTTTGACAAAGATTCAAAGCATTTTAGTAGAGAGAGTGTAGCTTTTTCAACAAATGGTACTGGACTAATTGGGTTTCCTAAGCCAAAAACAAGAAAAAGAAAGAAAAGAAAAAAAAAAACATAGCCTAAACCTCACATCATACTTACACAAAAATTAACTCAAAATGTTTAAAACAGGCCTGTGACATGTAAAACTACAAAGCTTTTGGAAAAAAAAAAAAACAAGAGCAAATTTTCAGGACCTAAGGGCATGGGAAAGCATTTCCAGATTTGACACAAAAAGTGTGAACCTTCAAAGGAAAAAAATGATAAATTGGACCTCATCAAAATTAAAAAGTATGCTCTATGAAAACCCCTGCATATAAGAGGATAAAAGCACTATGAGCTAAAGACCTGGAGAAAGCATTTGCAAATCACATATCTGACAAAGTATTCACATCTAGAATATATAAAGAACTATGAACACTTAACTTAAAAAAAAAAATCCAACAACAATCCAGTTAGAAAATGAGCAAAATACATGAAACATATCACCAAAGAAGAAATACAGGTGGCAAATAAGCACATGGAAAGATGTTCACCATCTTTAGCCACCAAGGAAATACAAATTAAAACCCCTGCACACCTATCAGAATGGCTAGAATAAAAAGCAGTGAATACCAAATGCTGGGGATGTGGCAATACTGGGCGATTTCTGGGGTGACTACAAAGTGGTCCAGCCATTCTGGAAAAGAGTTCGGCAGTTTCTTTAAAAAGTAAACACGCAACTACCCTTCAATCCAGCAATTGCATTCCTGGGCATTTATCCCAGAGAAATGAAAACTTATGTTCACACAAATGTCCACAGAAGCTTTATTTGTAACAGCCAAAAACTGGAATCAGCCTAGATGTCCTTCAACAGATGAATGTTTAAGCCAACTGTGGTATATCCATATCACAGAATAATACTCAGCAATAAATAAGAATGTACTGTTGACACATGAAACAATTTGGGTGAATCTTTACAGAATCACCCTGAATGAAAAATGTCAATCCCCAGGCCGGCACAGAGGCTGAGAAGAGGCTTCCTACCTATGACCCAAAGTAGTTCTGCAGAAATTCCTGAGTGCGACCTTCCAGCATAGCTCAGCTTTCTCTGCCATGCCACACCCACAAGGGAAGCATGGTGGGTGGATTCCCAGACCTTGGAGACAAGACCTGTCTTTGAACCTTTGCTCTGCCACCTACAAAACTCTGTGACCTTGAATAAGCCACTTAACCTCTCCATGCTGTGTTTTTCTTATCTGAACAGTGGGGCTCACGTTTGCTCAAAGGATAGGATGAGAACAGCAGATGTGATTTGTCTGGACATGGCAGGTTCTCCCTGTGCCTGTTTCAAACACAATCAAACAGAGACCGCCCCACCTCGCCTTTATAATGGTGGCTCCCGTGGGGTCTCTAACCAGGAGAAAGGTCTTTCTGGCTGGTAACCTCTTGGCCCCTCCCGGTGAGCTCATTTCCCCTAAGCAGCTATGTTGTGATGATCCTGTAGGTCTTTTGGGGTAACCCTCCCGCAGGGAGCCCCTCCTTCACGGCCATCACCCTCCCCCACTTCCCAGCGGAAGTGTCACTAAGGAAGCAAACCTTCCTGCCTCAGTGCCTGAGAATCTGTCGCAGACCCCAAGATTGCCACAGAACCTAAACATGTGCTCTGATGAATATCAGCCCGTGGTCCGAAATAGTTACTCTTAGCTGGGGCAATAAAGTCAGGGTCCTTAAAAGGCACATTATTTTAAACTGGCCCTGACATTTATTCTGTTTTTCCCAGTCAACTAATGCTATCATTTCTCTAAGTTGCATCCTGTCCCTCGTCACATTTTAGTAGATAACATCTCTGGTTTCATTCTTACAGAAAGATTTGCTACGGGAAAGGAGACACACGGTACCTCTCAGAGCATGGCTTCCACGGCTGATCCGAGATGCCCTCCAGCTCTTAGCTATTTCGGATACCAGGAAGCCAAATATGTGCATAAATACGTGGTCCGTTGGCCCTTGTAAATCTCATTGAAAAATGCTACCCTTGGGTGGCTGATCAGTAGAACTGCTATAAATAGTATCTCTACCGAATACTTTGATATTTAGATTATACTGTGTGCGTGCGTGTGTGTGTGTGTATTTTTAAACTTGGGCTAATATAACATGTTTCTAACCAACTCACACCTTCAGTTTAATTAGGTCCATCACTGGGGGAAAAAATAGTTTATAAAGCAACAAATGTTCTCATAACTGTTTTTATGTTTAGTATAACAGAGATTGTGGACCTGGTATCTGATAGCCATTGTACATTGCAGTAATATTTTGACAAAAGCAACAGTAGTGTTGAGCACACAAGATAATTACTGAACTGGGTCAGACTGAGTTTTACATGCTATTTTCTTTTTAACTGCATTCTTGAAAACAAATATATCATTAAGAACACTGGGTAAAAGAGTTTCTTGTTTTTTTTTAAAAAAAAAAACCAACATTTCATATATACTTATGTCATGGAGCATGTTACATACCTTTATGAAGAGTGGAGTATTTTCAGCCAATGATGCTCCAGTTCAAGCACAATGACCTGGCTGCCCTGAGCAGACACCCACAGATCGAGAAGGGACCCCTGGGCTGGCCACCTAAGGGTGGCTGAGCTCAGCGGCCCTCCCCACACTCTCTGGAGGGAGCTTGCCACTCTTGGCTAAGAAGGTGTTTTAGTGTCCTCCACCAGTTTCTACTCGGCAGGCAGCATCCCAGAGGACAGAGAGATGCTCCATGAGCCTTAGAAAAAAGAATAAAAGAGGAAAGCCTCCCACGGCTTGGCCTTTGAGTCAACTCCATGTTTAACTGAGAAAAGCACCATTTCGAGCAACCTGGAGGAGCTCCAGCAGAGATGACACTTGGTCTCTTCAGAAATAGGATGTAAGTTATTTCCTATACATTACTTAATGTCACAGTAGCAACCCTTAGAAAACAGGAAGAGAGAGAAGCAGAGAGGAAAAAAAAAAAAAAATAGAGCCACAGCACAGTCTTTAGTGACTGTGACTATTGGTCTAACAACCCATAAACAGAGGCTGCTGCCCAGAAACGTAGGTGTGCAAGAACACCGTGTTAGAGTGGAGGTCGCTCTGTGCAGGCGAGTGTGGTGAGAGCCAGGTGGTCGCTCCCCTGGAGACGTGGTTGGGATCAGTGTTGGCTGAGCCTGCAGCAGTAGCTCCACAGGTTCCTGAGGGCCCAGGATGAGCATATATCCACGGCCATTGGCGATGGCAGGAGGCCCCAGCCAAGCATCTCTGTGATACAGTCTTTATTAGAAAATTTGATATTTTGTTCAATATGGATTTGTCTGCATTAATTTTTATTTTTAAGATATCGCACGAAGATATTATCTTGACAACTGAGTTTTTGATTCCCCTGAAATGTTACCCTCAAGGCAAAAGCCTCATTCTTCTCCCCCGCCCCGTCCCAGCCCTGCTCTTTCTGCCTCTGGAAGGAGTAAATTCGAGAATGATGGAGGGTGATTACTGTCAAACTCTCTTTGAAAAATACAATTATTCTAAATTGTGGCAGCTGAGAGGCCAAATGGATCTCTAAACTAGAATATGAGCTCGTAGGAACGAATGCCCCTGGGAGGGAGACAGGGCAGACCAGATGCAAAACTGACTGCACAGGGAGTGGTAGCACGTTAACTGCTTCACACTGATTTTCTATCGCTTTGAAACCTGTCATTTTTTCCACTGGAGGGGGGATGCTTCTTTGCTCCATTTTGACATCAGTCACATCCAGCTGGTCCTGAATCAAAGCCCTATGTTTAGCTAGATTGGATTTGGGGGGCAATTTCATCTGGCAGGATGAGTTGGGCTTCAGAAGAACCAAATCCTGCAGGTTCATGTGGCTTCCAGTCCTCATGCACCCCAGCAGCACAGAGCTGGCACACAGGGGCTGTGCAAGCCACCATGGGTGCACGAGGCCACAGGGTTGTGCACTGGAGAATGGGAAAGAGACAGAGAGCCAGCCACAATGCAACTGATCCATGCAAGGTGCTGTCTCAGCCGGCATGTGCAACACAGCTATGCCCCCAAGTGTCTTCCCTACAAGTCAGCAACGGAGGAGAAATGCCTGGTCCAGAAGGCTGCCCCTGGCACTGATGCTAGTGTCTGTTCTGATTTATTGGTACTTGCACCTCTCCCACTATTTACTACTTTAAGCATCACCCTTGGCCACAACAGATGTATAAACAAAGCATCCTGCGAACCCAGAAAAAGAAGGTTTGAGGAAGCCTTCCTGGAGGAAGTGACAGCTGAGCTGGGCATTGCAGGATGCATAAAAGTTTGATGAACAGAAACAGCAGCAAGAGGCATGCTAGGGAGGCCTGAAAATGTAGAAGAAGATTCAAGACTTACGTGTGCTCTGCTGCTGCCCAAGGGGAGAGGGCGACAGGGCAGCAGTGGATGTGGAGAGGGGAAGGCAGACACTGGAAGTCAACGCTGGCACCAGCCAACAGAGCACCCAGAATCTCATGCAGAAGAGATGGGACTTTCTCCTGGGGTGGAGGAGAACCCCTGAAAGCTCAGGAGCAGAGAGCTGTGAAAGAGGAGAGACTAGAGCAGAAAGGGATGAACCAGGGTCCCCGAGGCCATCATCCTGCCTACTCCTCCCAGGGTGCCTGGGCCAGATGCTCCCCAGACACAACTAAAGAAGTCCTCAGGAAGGAATCTGTCTCCAGATCCTAAAGATATTTTGATTTGCCTCTTTTCTCCAAAGTTACAGTCTGAAGGCACTTTATTAACATAAATTAATGAAAATATTTCCTACACAAAAACTACTTAAAAAAAACAAAAACAAACAAAATCTTTGAGTTGATTTCATTAAAATATCAACTAATGAATAGACAAAATGTGGTATCTCCATACTATGGTACATCGTTAGGCTATACAAGGGAATGAAATCTGAGCCACACTAAAATGTAGATGAACCTTGAAAATATTCACGAAGTGGAGAAGCCAGACACAAAGAACACATATTGTACAGTTCCATTTATGTGAAATGTCCAGAACAGGCAAATCTATAGAGACAGAAAGAAGACTGTGGGCTGCCAGGGGCTGGAGGAAGAAGGAGAGTGGGGAGGGACTGCTATGGGTCCAGGGCTTCCTTTGGGGTACTGAAAAAGTTCTGAGATTAGATCCTGGTTGTGGTTGCACAACTTGGTGAATATACTAAACACCACTAATCATACCCTTTAAAAAGGTGAATTGCATGGTGAGTTATATCTCAATATAATAAATAAATACATCATTCCCCTTCTAATTTATCTAAGCACCATGATATAGCTCCATATATACACTCCAGAGCACGTAACAGATAAACAATAAGCTAAGCATGTGGCAATAGTCGGCAAAGAAAAAGAAAAATAAGTTCCCAAGATTATTAAGTTGCTTTCTCAGGCCTTTTTTTCTTGACCAAGGAAACAAACAAAAAACATATATCACTCACTTGCCAAGAGCAAGACTCATTTGGCAAATCGCAGTCTGCGTTGACTGTTCTTTAAAACGAAACTATCTCGTGCAGCTAAAAGCAAAAGCAGCAAAACCAGGAGAGGCCATCAGATATGCGTGTGTCTGAGGAAGACCCACAAGTGGGGAGAGTAACACGCTGGGGCAATGCCACTCTGGCCTCTCACCAGTGACACACATCCCCGGCAAGAAGCTGTGGTCAGGAGGAGCAGAATGACCCCTGGTCTTTGGGGTTCAGCTCCCAGCCCTTCCCTGTCCCCTAATGTGCAGTCCCACGACAGGAAGCCCCAGGGTGAGGCTGGCAGCTTGCCCAGGGCTGAGTGTGTGGTTAGGTCTGAGCAGGAGCCTGGGGCCCATGGGCACCGGCACAGCCTCACCAGCACACAGGGTACTGAGGGTCGCCTCTCGGAGCCTCGGAGGAGTCAAAGGAAGAGCGGCTGAAAGACAAGTCTCCCCAGGGTCCTGCCAAGAGCTCAGTAACCTCCCCCAACCCGCCACACACACACACACACACACACACACACACACACACACACACACGCCTTGATGCCCACCTATCTCTCCCCACCCTCCCAATCCTCCCCCCAGGACTGCACTCACGGCCCCAGAAGTATGTGTTGAATAAATGAATGGGAATGGGTCAATATTTTTGCCTGTTTCAACACACTTGTATGTACCAAGAAACGCAATCTGTGAAGAACCAAGACCTCTCAAGCCCAGTTATGACAGATGCCATCTCTTCTCCTCTGGAGACGCCTCCGAGCTGAGCCTTAGCAGCATGTCTCTTGTTCCCATGCACCTGCCCTTCTCCCGCCCATCGACCCCCTGCATCATGAGCGACTGTTGGAATGTCTGTCTCTGCTCTGCCTCTCCATGGAACCCCTGTTTCCTGCACGGTGCCTGGCCCAAAGCCGGTCCTTGGGCAATATCTGCTGAGTGACAAAGAATGGTGAACCCCTCACTTCACTGAACTTGCTTTGAGACACTTAACAAACTTACACACCAGGTGAGACCTGCCTGCTGTTGAAGCCTCCAAACCATGTCTACGTTCCAGAGCACGGTGCCATCACACCGGCTTCCGGCGGGGGAGGCAGTGGGACCCAGCGCTCTTCTCTGGAGCTCAGAGATGCCCTGCCCTGGGAACACATGCCCACCAGCTTCCATTTAAGCCAGTTCCCTTCACATCCTCCACACGGCCCTCGCCATTGTCAAAAGAGGTTTATAATCAACATCCTTGTGTGATGAAAACTGAGGTGGTACCTGTTGCGTCCCTGCAGAAAGGAGCACAGACGTGTGACATTGTGCTAAGGGCTGTTGTTCTCATCTCTGTGCATAGAGAAAAGGGGCCCCCCACCCCGAGGTGGAATTGGATGAGTGCCCCATGCAATTATCTGTCTGCACATCCTCGGGGCCACTTAAACGATGTTTTTATTTAAAGCATGATGCATCCAGCCAGTTTTTGATTATCCACAGTAATGGAGGTCAAGGATCCGCTGAATAATTGAAATGGAAACTTCATTCCCACTGAGAGTTTCCCTGCTCTCCAACTCCTTCCTCCCTTCCTTCCGCAGTGTCCAAACAAGGAGAGGGGTACTGTTGGACGGCAGACGGGGTGTCCATCCAGCCGGTCAGGACTCTATTGCTAGCTTACTGGTGTGAAGCAGGCCCAACCTCCCGTGGGTCTGTGCGGGACAGGGCTGCGCCGCGGCCCACCTTCCTTCTCACCGCCAAGCTGCGGGTCGTCTCCATTTGTGCTCAGAGCACGTCTCACGTTGACTTGCTTTTATCTAATTTGTCCCAAGCGGTAATAATCATTGATGTGATAATATTTGGGGGTAATATCCATTAAAATAATTCTATAAGTATTGCATCTTTTTAAAGGTATATCAAAAGGTACCACCCACCCTGGCTTGGATCCCAGAACAGAGTAGGGGGACACAAGCGCACAGACCGGGAAAACGCGCATGAAGTCTGGAGTTTAGTTAAGAGGACTGTTACTCACATACACTTCTCAGCCATGACAAACACCCCCCGGGCTCGGAAGATGCTGCAGTGGGGAATCAATGGATGAAGGGATGGGGAATTCCTGTGCTAACTTTGCAACTTTTCTGTAAATTTAAAATGATTCCAAAATAAAAAAGTTTATTAAAAAGAAAAAAAACAGTCCCTCCTAAAGCTAAAGAAAGAAGGTAAAAAGTTAAAAAGAAACAAAATAAAAGCACCTCCAGGGGTTTGCATACCAGTCTTCAGGAAAGGTGGACCGACTGTGTGTCTGAATTTTCTGATACATTGAGCAACAGGGTTGGGCTGGGTTGGGGCTGCTTTCTCGGCCTAAACCCCTCTGGGAAGGCTGCGTGGGGAGGGAAAGATGGATGAGCCACACTGCCGTCACCAGGGGCTCAGTGGGCACAGGGCGGGCAGAACTTTGCCAAGATAATGTCCTTCTGGCCCACAAGACAGTTTCCCCCAAACTGACCTTCCCTCACCTCCTCTGATCTGTTGCCTTGTCCCCTGTCCCTGTGCAACAAAGGCTGTTTGGAAAATCCATGTCCCCAGACCCCTTCTGGAACAGCCTCCGCCACGCTGATGGCAACAGCTCCATCGAGCACCAAGCTGTGATTGTGGCACGTCGGGGGGAAGGTGCCCATCACACCCAATGTTCTCCGGGAGGTAATTGCCTTCTGCAGTTCCTGTCCCCAAGCCGTCGCCGCAGGCTGCACGCTCTCAGCGTCACACATAATCAAAGCGCCCGAGAAGCAGAAGAAAAGCCAGGGGAAGCGGGGCATGTTGTTTCCCTAAAATTGTACCCTATTTAGGAAGACGTGCTGTGGCTCCTGAGCGCTTGGCTATCAGGCTTTTAATCACAGAGTGTAAAAATGAAATCATTTTCAGCACCTGAAGTGATTTTGTTGGTGTCACCCACTGTTTTTGTAGATTAATTTTTTTAGATCAGAAAGAAAACGACTTATATTTCAGCTGTAACAAGAAGAGCTGGTTCTCCCTCCTCTCACCACCAAAAGTTTCTTATGTAAGGAGCTGGTTTTCTTATTTATCATTTTTTTAAAAGGAAGAGTTCACTCGTCCAGATGGGGAACAAAATGGCAGAGCTAAGACCCTGCCACACCCATCACTTGGGGGGCTGGCTAATCAGCGCCGGTTGGATATATTTACAAAAACAATATGTTTAAACATTTCAATAAACAGATTAAAACACAGATTTGTATATTAGCCTCTGCCAGCTGCTTTTCTAAGCCAAGAATACTTTTGTCCTTATGAAACCGAATGAGGACTGCTCCTCGAATCCAAGTCCTGGCCTGAGAGACCCTGGCCCTTCCCGAGGATTTGGTATTCTCTTCCTCTTGGTGGCCTCTGCTCTCTCATGCTGGCTTTACTTCCCACTCTGTATCCTCTGGGTATGTTCTTACTGTAAGTCCCCTCAAATCCTTTTTGGAAGGAGGCAGAGCTCAAATTATAAGCCCCTTAATTAGCCTTCAAAGCCAGAGTTCAGAATCGCATACACACCCGAAAGAAAGAGCTAGCATGACCTCAATTCACTCTTCCCTCAGCACAGCGATCACCATCCCCAGCTTTCCACAGAACTTGTTTTTATGTTGCTTTTTAAAATTTTCTCTTTAAAAAAAAAATTTTTATCAAGGTATGTGTTTTTGCCTTAAAAAACAAAAATCCTGCCTTTGCGACAACGTGGATGGACCTTGAGGACATCACACTAAGTGAAATAAACTGAGCACAGAAAAGACAAATACTGTTCAATCTCATTTATATATGGAATGTGAAATAGTCAAACTCATAGAAACAGAGGTAGGACAGTGACTACCAGGGGCTGCGGGGGGGCCGTGGGGAGGTGATGGTCAAAGCGGACACAGTTTCAGTTATGCAGGATGAACAAGCTCTGAAGGTAAAGACTGGTATCTGTGGCTAACAATACTGTGTTACACACTTAAAATCTCCTAAGAGAGTAGATCACATCTTAAGTTTTCTTACCACAAACAATAATCATAATAACATGAATGGGGGCAGGAAGAAACATTGGGAGGTGATGAAGACATCTCTATGGTGGTGATGGCTTCACAGGGGTAAACTCATCCCCCAAGTCGTAGAGTTGCATTCACCAAATATGTGCAATTTTTTACAGAACTTGCTTTTAAGTGCTGGGAATTCCAGTCTTTGGTTGAGCACCAGAAAAAGCATACAACTCACCCCGATATCCTTCAGGTTGAGTTTCACCTCACACATTTGGTGTTCTAGCACATCTCTCAAGGCCAGACTCCGAGGACAAAGCCTTTCCAGCAGAGGAGAATTCCCCCTTTCACTCAGCCAACCCATCTCTTACCATTTCCAAAGGATGGGGGACTCCTGGAATTTAGAGCCAATGGTGCTTTGGAGGTTACCTGGTCCAGCAATATCAAATCCAGTTCCATGCCCTGCCTTCGGCTGCACCCAGGACAGACACTGCGGCTTGGCCATGGAGCTCTTCCCCACTGGGCTGGGCAGCAGAAGCCTGCTCTACTCAGCCCTCTAAGGCAATTGTTCCCAGTAAGATTTAGCACTGGAGCTAAAAGCAATTTGCCACGTCCTCATTTTAAAGATCACTGATCAAGGAAATGAACGAGATGGGAAATAGGGCCCATGCCATCTCCCGAAACACCAAATTCCAGCTGCGCCCGCTGCCAGCAGCGTGTTCCACACACATACGTGCAAATGCAAGTGCATGCGCAGGCGCACGTGGGCAAGATACTGATGCATCTGTGTGCCCATCCTTGCCTGCTTCCCTATCTGCTAAAAAGGGTTCTGCCTTTGTCTAATCTCTTTCTTCCCTTCCTCCTTCCGGTGAAAGAATTTTGTCTTTACTAGAGTGTTCTATGGTCTTTTGTGTGCTGCATAATCAAGATAATTGGGGAGAAAACAATGACAAAAGCCAAATAGGAGGGTTCTAAAGAAAAAAAAAAGCAATGAAAGAAGAAGACATTATCCCTCCAGGTGTCTAGGAAATTACTTTTGACAATTACTCACTGTTTCAACAAATATGTATTGAGTACCAACCATGTTCCAAGCTTTGTTCAAGAACACAGGACAGATAAAGCCCTTGCCCTCAGGGGGCCGATGTTCCAGGCTGAGAGACAGCCATCGGTAAGAAAACACATAAATGAGTAAGTCATTTTAGGTAGAGCTAAGTACGATGAAGGAAGAAAACTAGAGGGTACGAGCAATGAGGGGGAGCAGGGAGGGGCATTCCAGAAGAGATCCGAGGGCAAGGGCACCAGAGAGAGGGGTGGTGGATGCAGAGGTCCCGAGGTGGACACTTACTTGGCACACTGCAGAGGCCAGCAGAAGGCGAAAGCTTATGCAGGGTACAGCAAAGAAGACAGTGCTGGGGAGAAGCCAGAGGGCGCGCAGCAGACAGATGACAGAGCTCCACAGGCTACCGGAGGAATCTTATCCTAAGTAGCACAGGACTTAGCACAGGGGTGAGGAAAACAATTGAGAAAGATTAGCAGGGTTGGAGCAGAGGGAGGAACTTTTCACAGAGCTTGAAGGAGAGGGACATTGGAGCTGCTTCGGGGTGAGAGATAAGTGGATGGGAGAAGAAAGAGGAAATGCCAGAGCGTAGATGTGGCCCACGTTTCTGCTCCACGCTGCTCAGGAAACGTAATGGAGGGACTTGAGTTCTGCAGTGGGTTTCTGTCTGCTGCCTAAGACCGGCCCCACTAGGGTCACGTGGGCCTTGTGTGGGATTTGCCCACTCGTGTGCGTGCGCACGGGGGCATCCTGGGAGCCGCACCTGTTTCTGGATGCATATGTTTCCCTCACCCTCAGCGGGAAACACAGATCTAGCCTCTGCTCAAATGTCCCGTCCTCTGTGAAGTATGACCCGTCCCCCGACCGCAGGCAGCGGAGAGGCACCACGCACACTCTTCACACTCGAGACCTAAAGACCGTGCATTGTCAGGGCTGGCTCACGCTGCGGTCTTTCTCACCAGATCACGCGCCCCGTGCAGATGCAAACAAAAATGTCACTTTCTTAGCCTAGCTATAAGCAGGTACTTGGTAAGAAATTGTCACATGAAACTTCTCGGCTGTGTTGGGAGAGCAAAGATTGCTTGTGGATGTTTCAAAGAGAGAGTCTGCTTCAGTAGGAAGCAGCAGGGTAGCAATTCTCCCTCTGAGACCACACTGGCCAAAGCCTCTTCCCGCCCTGTCCTTGACCTCCTGGAGTTCAATTTGATGCCCCCGCCTCACTCGCCCTTCATGGGGAGTGCTGCGGAGGCCCTTGGGACCGTCAGACATGCTCGTCCTGCCTTGCAATCACGTCTTGGCAGCTGGGCCAGGGCAGTGCCCAGCATAATTACGTGCTTCGCCTGTGTGCCTTGGCACTCGTTGCCCTGACGGCGCAGCTCCCCACTCCCACAGCCTTCTGTCCCCCGGGGCAATCTGCCCCTCGAAGATGTGCCCAGCCCAGTGAGGAGGGCCAAACAGAAACCAGGCCCTGACCTTCTCAAAAGTCAGGCAGTGGATCTTAAGTATGCTTAATATTGTATCTTGTTGACTCCTTCCTGTTCCCCTTGGGTCCTGTCCCGCTGGCTCAGACAGGAGGAAGCCGGAGCCTGCAGGCTGTGAGCCAGCGCACGTGTTCGTCAAGCACGGGTGGTGGGCAGATCCAGCGGGTGCTGGGCTCAGGCCGAGGGTCTGCAGAAGACGCCATTCAGGTGCTAACAAGTAAACCACTGGGTGTGTTGGGCTGAGGGCGACGGTAGCCAAGTGGGACTTTGGCCAAATTGTACAGGCCACAGCTGGCGAAAGTCCAGCTACCTGCCTTTACCCTTGCCCCATGCAAACCCTTCTCCACCACCACCAGAGGGATCTCATCCACACGTCCTTACTCTAGCCGACACCCTGCAGTGGCCCCACTGCTCTTGGGATAAAGCGATGTCCTCTGGCCTACAAAGTCCACATGTGCGGCCTCTGCACACCTCCCAACCCCTTCTCCGGCCCCACTTCTCGTGGCTTGCAGCCCAACCATACACTGCCCTTTCGGCTCCTTGAACTCCAGCCCATGTCAGGGTCCCCAGAGGAGCCACCACATGGCCTGAAACGCACTTTCCACTCCCCACTGCCTCCTCCTGAAACTTCGGTCACCACATCCTCCGGGAACCTCTCAGAGGCTGCTCCCTGGCCAGGCCAGATGCCCCTGCTCACCACAACTGGAATAGATAGTTAGATGGGGCACTACTGGCTTAGCAATGCAACCCCATAGGGCTGAGAATTTCTACCTTATTCACCAGCTCATAGCCCATGGCCAGGCATGCGTGGACAGAGGGATGGAGGGATGGAGGGATGGAGGGATGGAAGGACGGAGGGAAGCATCCTGCAATCAAACCAAAGGACCCACGGATTCCCCCCACACTTTGCTTTTGCTATTTCCCCAGCCTGGAATTCCCCTCCTGATCCATACCCCCACATCTACCTGGCCATCACTCACTGCATCCTCTGAGGCCTCTGAGACTGCACCCCGCCCCTCCCAGCTAGAAGTGATTTGCCCACATCTTGAACCTCGGCAGCATGGTCTCTGTGACACTTTTAGGTGAATCTTTACCTGCTTCACACTGCAGTGGATTTAGCTTGGCTCCCTTGACTCTAAGATCTCCGAAGGCCAGAGCTGCACCTTGTTGATTGCGAGCTCTTGCTAACACTAAGGTGGGCCTGGCACACAGCACTGAGCAACACTATTATGACTGATGAGGCAATATGCCATTAGAACCGCCACACCAAATGCGAGGGGAGCATTGTCGTCGCATACACCATCTTACAGATGAGGAAGGGCAGTTGCAAGAGGGGAAGAAACTTGCCGTAGACCACTCAGCCAGGGATCGACAAGACAACATTTGGGCTCAGGCTATCTGGCCCCGTGCCAGCATGTTGGACCATTAAACCAAGACCCAATCTCAGTGGACACCTTCCTTGATACTGCCAGATAGAGGGGCCAGGGAAGCCCACCGCCCATTGGTCTCCCCTGGGCTCTCAGCCTCCTCCCTTGGAGAACATCTCCCAACACATGGGGGTCATGGACAGAGGAATGTTGGCATCAACACTGGAGACCAACCAACCCTACTAAGAGCACAAATCCCAAACAGTCATAGTTAAAACTACTACAAATCTCCATAAAGGACTTTTCAAAATGGTGTTTCCTCTACAGAAATGCCAGAACCTGGGATTTAACGCTATCTATCTTTTATTTACCTGTCGGTGATTCACCTGCCCAAATTGCAGAGCGTGGCAGTCAGTTACAGCTGAGGCTGAACCTTGGTGCAGTGTCTCGCCAACTGTGGGCAAGTTCCCTTGCTTTTCTAAGCTTCCATGTATTCATCTGTTGAGTCAGGGCAACAAGAACCCCAGGTACTTGGGAGCATTCAGTACAAGATGCTCACCACAGGCTCTGTTGTGTCACAAACATGCGACAAATGCTAACAGTAGTGTCACTGTGGTTAGAGTTATTCTCCTGACAGGTGGCAATCCTGGGGCGTCTCAGTAGGAGGATGCCCAGAGGGATGCAGAGCCCCTGGAGAGGTTATCCCAGGAGACAGCAGCCATGTGGCTTTCTGGAAATACACAGATCACGGTGGCAGGTCACGCACACATCAACACGCCCCCCTAGCCTCACGCATCCACCTCCACACCAGCCCCCTCGCATCCTCATTCACACAGAGAGAACACGTGTGTGCGTGTGCCCCAGCCCACATGCACGGGGAAAGTGGGCCTTTCTGGGGCCCAGCAGCTATCAGCCTGCTGCCCCTGCCCCTGCGGGAGCCCAGGGACGGCAGGGAGCTGAGTTTGTGGGCCTCCCATCCAGGCAGGTGAGCCTGCCAGGCGGCCAAGCTTATTTGCATATAATTTGCATGTGTTGCCGCAGCCGTTCCCATCTCAGTACAGAGCACTTCCAAGCTAACCTGTCATTACTTCTCCTCCGGAGCTGGCTGCTTACCCGCCCACCACCAGCGAGTACTACTCAGGGAGACAGGCCAGGAGCTGACTGAGCGCTTGGGTGAGTCACACCAGCCTCCCTGGGCCTCAGTTTCTCCCCTGGACAATAGGGGAGACAAGCCCCCCTTGGGCAGACTCAAGGAGGGGGCCTCGCACACAACTGTGGGCGTGCGCCCAGAGTGAGGGCTCACGGGAGCGCAGTGGGCTGTTTTGTCATTGCCAAGGGGCAGGGATCAAGTCTGGAAGAAGTCTGCAGCAACGCTCTTCCCAGATGGCGTTCCTCAGTCTCAGACAGTATGTGGGCCCCTGTGCTATGGTTACTAGTTGTAGCAAATTTATAAAAATATAGGATGCCTGGTTACACTTGAATTTCAAAGAAACAATGGATACTATTTAGTATAAGTATATCCTGTGCAATCTTTGGGACATGCTTATACTAAAAAAAGAATTCATTGTTTACCTGAAATTCAAATTTTAACTGGGCATCCTGTATCTTATCTGACAGCCCTACCTGTGACCTGAGGCCCACTGGCTTCTATTATTATTAAGAATATCCTGTTTTCTCACAGTTTTTACCTAAACTCAGAGGAATATGGCCTCTATTTCCTACATGTGCAGCTTCCCAATCTAAGAGGGGGGGCAGAGGTCACATGTGAGGTAAATCGAGATTGCTGAGGGGAGGGAGGGAGGGGGAGAGAGTTGGTGGGGGGAGAACATGTGTTTCCTAATTTAGTTAGAAATCTAAAATCTGTCCCTCTTTGGTTTCTGTGAGGAGCCCGGTGGCTGTCATTTCGAACGTGAGGCCACGCTTCCTGTGGCAAAGGGTTTGTGTGTTTTCATCAACACAGCCCGTTTCTAGGGCTCCTCTCAGGATGTGAGGCCCGTGGGTGGTCACCGAGGACGAGGACGAGGGGAGTCAGGGCAGGGCGAAGGGGCCTGCGGGCGGGGCTGCGGGGCCCTGGGGTTGGGGTGAGGGGCTGGCCGGGATCCCTGGAGGGCCTTTGCCCTGTGTGGGCTGAAAGCCCTTCCTCTAGTGACCTGCTAGCAACCGCCAACGGGACCCTTGGCGGAGCACAGCGGCGGCAGCTGGGCCTTGCCGGATCCCTTACTTGTGCTGGGGGGCCGCAGCGGGGTGGAGGGGCAGAGGGGTGTGCGAGCCCTGGCTCCACCGCTCACTTAGACTCACTGTCATCAAAGGGGCAAGACTCGGGCGTGGAGCGCGCGTAGGGCGAGTCTGTGAGAGGGCCCTGCAGTCTCTCCTTCTGAGGAGCTAAGCCCAGGTTTTTCATGCCGGGGCACATGAGACTCCAGAATGGACACTAGAGCTAAACATGTGCCTCATTCAGGACAGACAATTCTCCTTCAAGATTTTTTTGGGGGGAAGTCTTATTCTATAGTAATATCAATGGACATGTTATGGAGTGTAATGCAAAATTCATATCTTTTTAAGAAAAAGTGCAAAAAGTAAAATAAAATATATAAGGCTCTCTTTCCCACTCCATAACATGGCAATGGAGGGGCCCTGACCTCACCGGGCAAGGATTAAATAAAGAAATGTGAGTAAGCCTGTCCACAGCACAGCAACAGCCACAGTTAGAGCTTCTTTAATTGGAACTTCACCACCGAGACTGCGCCCAGGGATTAAGATCCCTTCATCTGGTCTCGCTTGTCAGACCTCCACATGCTCAAAGAAATCACAAAGCAGCAAAGGGAGTCTCGGTTTGGGCCCCAGAGGAAACTGGTTGGTTTTCAGTTGATTTTCTAGTGGCATCCTCTGGTCCGAATTCAGACAGAGGGCAGGGGTCTGGAAGCCACTCGCCTTGTCTGACCTGTCAGTATGGGCACCCACCCTGTACATGTGGCTGAAGATGCAGCCAAACTGGAAAGGGCCAGAGATCCTCGTTACCAATGGAGACACCATCTGCTGGTTCTACCCCTTATGGTCCCTGGTGAGGGCTGAACACAAGTGTTCCCATCCCAGGGCGCTCCACCTGCACCTGCTCTCCCAGGGTGGACATGCTCTGGGGAAGGACAGGGTAAGCAGTGTCCAAGATACAGGGGTGTGGTCAGGAGGGCAGGACTCACCCCGGATCCATGAGTCTGAGACCGGTGGGCGTAGGACACCTGAACCACCTGTCTGAGTGGGAAGATGGAACTGAGCCTCATGACACGAGATCCAAGGCCAGCACCCTGCTTGCACACACCCTCTATTCCAACTCTTCTTGAGAACTTCAGAAATGCAGTAGTGGTCATTCTTCCTTTGCCAGTAATCATCCGAGCTCATCTGCACCCTTTGTGTCTCTCCCCTCAGCCCAGGCCAGTCGCATGCCACAAGGCATCGTGGAAACTCTCCCAAACTACTCTGGAGAGATCACCCACGTCTCTGCCTTGGATGGGCCAGCCACAGATGACTTGCGAGCTAAATGAAGACCACATGTGAGTCCTGACAAATAGCGCTGCTCAACTAGTAGCCAACAGCTCAGTCTGATTCTAAGATAGTTGGAGAATATTCTCAATAATTTAAGAGTACAAGGGATGTCTCTTCTAATTGGGGCTATGATGCATTCGCACTTTCGCATTGACTTAATAATTGTTGCAAATGCACAAAAACAGTTGTCCTAACAGTGCGATGACCACTTGGCCTGTGGTTGTTCCTTGCCTGTTACCCCCAGCCGTCACCTCCAGAAGCTAGGTGCAGTGCTCGTGATAATGCCTGCATTAAAGCGCCCTTTGGCTCTACGGCCTCGCCTCTGTAATACCAACAGGCTTTTGTGGGGTAATTAGCCTCTCGCACAATTTCAGCCAACACATGCTCAACCCTAGTCACATAATTAGTTCCTACTAGAATACTGCACTTTGTCTAAATTATATTGGAAAACGTTCTCTGGTTATGAAATCTACTTTGTCAAAACCAGTGTTGTCTGGAGACTAGGGGGCCTTGGTCTTCTTTGTGGTGGGAGAGCTGTCCCCAAAGCTTTTTTTTTTTTTAAATTCCAAGCCATGATCCAACATCTTTTTTTTCCTTCTTTTTTTTTTTTTTCCAATTTCAGCTTGTACAGCCTTTCCTTTTTGAAAAACAAAGCATAACAATTGCAATTCTCCCTTGGCCAGTGGCCAGACATCCAAAGGCTGGAGCCAGGAGGTTAACGGATACACCCGGAGAGGACAAGGTCAGAGAGCAGAACATTCTGGACACATGTTTGTGTTGGAGACCAGACCCCAAAGGACTGGGAAGTGCCCGTACGTGAGGGTCGGCACCTCCGGTTTGAATGACACGCGAAGGCCCTTCAGAACCTGTGTATGAAACATGCCTGTGACATTAATTAATGCCAGGCAAAATGTAACAGCAGATCTTAGAAACTAAAAATAGATCTTTGCCAACTGATTCATCCCTGACTGCACAGAATTTGGAGCTTTTTTATCTGCTTCTCTTCTACATGTACGTACATTATGGCCTTTTTTTGTCTTTCTCTCCATCTTTGTTGTTCTTCATTTATTACTCTCCTTCTTGTTGAAAGGTTTAAACCTTCCAGAAGTGATGTCCCCACCTGGCTACCCTCTGCCCCACAGGCATGCTCAGCAAGCCAGGAGATCCCTTCTCTTCCTGGCTCCCATATCTGCAAGCCATGTAACATGTACTCAACATTCTCCACGCCGGTGTCTCTGCCTGTTGCACACACACAGAACTCTATCGCTTCGTTTCCGAACACTGTCCCTTCTATTTTAAACTTTGTTGATTTCTACTAGGAAGGAAGCCTATTTCATACAGATTAGCTGGACAGCTGGGTCTGATTGCTTCTGATTACCAGGCTTGGGGCTACTAGGGAAGCAGGTCTCCCAAAGCCCCTTGGATGGACAGCCATTCCACGTGGCCCCAAAGCGCGGGTCACTGCTCACATTAGGCAGGAAGGGCCAGCAGCAGCCTTAGTCGGAAATCAACAGGTCAAGCCAAAGGCAGGGTCACACCTTCATCCACATCTCAGGGTAGGAGGCTGTGCTGAAAGGTGGAGGAGGGGGACTAGGAGGCCCCTGGGCCCAAAGCTCTCACAGGGACCTGAGTGGGTCTTGTGTCAGAGATAACTGCGTGTGCTTGGGAGGAAGCATCCATCATGCTTGCCTGATAGAATCACTCAGGAGGCAGCAGACCAGGCTCAGTGATTAACATCCCTTCACCTGGCCTTGCCTCCCAGACCTGCAGGTGCATAAAGAAATCACAAAGTCCTCTCTCACCTTTCAGTGGTCAGTCCACAGGCAGGTGGGGCTGCCGCGCTCTCCCGAAAGCCGGTGGCTCCGCTGAGGCAGGAGCTTTCTCCCTGCTCGTCCCATCTCTGCCTCTGCTTCTCTTTATGCTTCTCTAGAGAAAACCGAGTGCTGGGAATTTAAAAAAAGAAAAATTGTGTGTGGGGGGGGTGGTGGGTGTTTGGGTGCGGGGCGGTGGGGGGCTGGGGCCACGGGGGTAGGTGTGCAGCCTGCCCTGGTGTGGGTTCGGGGGTAATGGCCGACGCTGGGGATATGGTTCGCCTGCTGGAGCTCAGTGCCACAGCAGCTCCGTGTGTGGGTGGCAGCAGCTACACGGCTGGGTTTCAAACCATTACACTGAACATTTGCAAACAGATAAAAAAACAAAACCATCCGGTACAAATGGAAACTTCTGTTTTCCTTTCTCCCTCTGCACTCTTTCCCCCTTTACCTCTCCTCTCGGGTTGAGGAGGAGGAGGGTAAGGGTGGGCATTCCTCCCTCTGGGCACCCCTGGCCCCGCCTTTCCCAGCTGTACCAGCCCCATGGCCACCGACGTGGACGGAGACAGGGAGGTTGGGTCCTCGAGACGTTCCCCCACGGCTTTGGGAGCGTCCTGTCATGTGAGAAAGATTGTCTCTCCTTCAGGGTCTTGCTCGAAATCCAGCCACTGAGAGTCATTAAGCCATAAGACGGGTTGGGCTTCCATATTTGACAATTTCTCATCCTTACTAGTTTCAAAGTGATCTTAGAACTGGCCAACGGGAGACGGGGTGAGACGTACTTTCATATCTGGGTGACACTTTTCCCAGAAGACATCCTTTGAACAATGAAATGAGATACTCCATGAAAAGAAAGGGCTCCTATGGTCAAATTACTTTGGGAAATATTGCATCCTATGTTCCTGTGGAACTATTATAGTGCACGTTAATACATAAAGGCTCTGAGAAGTCCTGCAATAAAGAATCTTGTTTTATTTTGTTTAATCCAACATTTCCAAAATGTGTAAGACCTCAGATTAAAGGATCCCTTTCCCCTTGGTATTATAAAACAACAACAACAACACACACACACACACAC